>JAGDYQ010000004.1:2323284-2343408 GCA_021962125.1 Bulinus truncatus
GTTTTAGTCATATGAGAGAAATCTAGTCAGTTTCTGTAATTTTTTAAAAGTAAAATCTGATTTTTTTATGTTAGACGTTTACAGGTTGTGTGTATTGCCTTCATTCTGCAAGGTAAAGCAGTTGTGCAGCGTTCGTTGTGCAGAACGTTCATTGTGTTTGGTGCTCATTAAGCAGGGTACCACTGCACAGTAAATATTTCTGGCCGATTTTTTTCATCGTTTTTTAGAGGCTTTTGTGCCAAGTTGTTGCATACATGCTCACAATTATCTAAAGTTTCAATTAGTTTCTTTTCTTTTTTTTATTTAAGGAAAGAAAATGAATCACAGTTGAAACACCATGTGGCCAAAAAAAAGATTCCATATGTCGACTCCACTGGTCAGCTTCAAAAGCCAGACTCTCCTAATGGCATAAAGATGGAAAAATTTGTCTTTGATGTTTTCCACTTTGCCCAGTAAGTTAGACAATGTATTGATTAAAGTTTGAAAAAAAATGGGGGGAAAAAATGTCCATGAGACATGTTGTTTATCAATGTGACATTTTGTAGATAGATGAAATGTTTAAAGAACGGTGTGTTATGTCATATATTGCATAGTAAGTAAAAGAACATGGTCTTCGCAAACTGTCACTAAATATATGAAATGCATAAAAATATATACAGATATAAGCCTTTATAATATGGTTTATGGATGTACATGTACGCAAATTTAAAGCTTTATCTAGCATAGACAGGTTTAAATTACGGGCTCATAATACATGTAATTACTAATTGCCTGTACTAACTTTCATGATGTGAACATATAAACAAATTGGAACATCACCTAATTGGAAAACCTGTCTTAAGAATATTGGTTACATATGTTTTAGGAATGTGGGTTACATAAGGTACCTTATTGTTTAAATTCACTATCCAAAAAAAAAACACTTTCTGTAGTGTGGTTTTCTTACAATTTTTTTTTTCTAAACACTATTTTTAAAGGCTGCTTTTGTTATAAACATTAACAAATGTAACATGTAGACCACTACTTGGTTTTAAATGTTCCAGGTTAATATGGAAGAGGTTGTGTTATTTTTTTATGAGGGCCAAAAAACACTTTTTAAACTGTTTTTACGTCCAGCAAGTAACTTTCAATCTAAAAAAAAATTTTTTTATTACTTTTAGATTAAAATAAATAATTGATAAAAATAATTTATTTACTCTTTGTTAGAAGCATTATATAACTTCACATTTGTGAAGATAAAGATAAATTGAATTTTTACTTACGTAACTTGGCTACAGAAAATAAAATATTATTTATTTATTTTTTGTTTTAAGATAACAAAAAAATTTTATCATGCTAAATTGATGATTTTAATTATTAGTCTAGCCAAATACCGATTAATGTAAACGGTACTTTTAAATATTTTATGATACTTTAAACCTAGCGTTTATCTATAGAATTTTGAAACTATCTATTACATATATAGTGTTCTTTGATAAAGCTTAAAACATTAGATTAGAATGTTGTGCTCAATAAATTTTTCTCTCCCAATATTTGGTGATGACATTGGAGATTAATTTGTTTTAAAACTTTAGAACCTTTGAGAATTAGTAATAAAAAACTATTCATATCTGATTAGGGTTCAAGTTGCACTATCTATGTACAGTTGTATTTTAAATTTTATATTAGCTTATTTATTTTATTGAAGTAGTGGTGAATTTAGCCATTAAAAAAAATTATAATTATATATTAAAGGATAACAAAAATTATTAAGTTAAAGGAATTTCTATGGCCAATGTTATTACTTAATGCCCTAAATTTGCCATTGCTTCTCTAATACTTTTTTATGTATGTATCTACAGTAGACTCTGAACAATAATACTATAGTGCCTAGTTTAAAAAATTTATGTTGTAAAAAACAGTGGTAAATTTAGGAATTATTTACTTTTCAAATAAGTAAATAATTTGATATTTTGATAATAGTAAAGTTAGAAATTGTACCATTGATCCTATTCATACAATTTTGTTTAACCCCTTTTTCTGTAACAAATTTTGAAAATAAACATGTTCATTACATAAGAAAAATGTATATATGGTACTGGCCTATACAGAGTGGTCAGAAAATATAATTGAGTGCAGGGGTTGTAATAAAAAATGATCTTTTTATTAATGATATGGGATGGGCTAAGAAGTAACAATTTATAAAAAACCATGCAAATTCAGTTTCTGCATTCACCGGCCTGCCTTTCCATTACATTAACCAGGATAGACCAGAGTCTTCTGTATGTATATAAAATATCATATAGAAATTTATTATAAAAGTGTATATATCATGTACAAATGTAGAATTTTTGTTTACTTTATAACTAACAGGGATTTTTTTTTTCTCTTTTTTTTTGTGTGTGTCTCTGCTGCTTTGTGGTTGTTGTTTTTTTTTTGGTGTCTGCTTTCTTTTCTCTGCATGGATTTCATTTAACCTTAAACTAATATTATCACTGGAATTATTTTGCAATAACCGCTTGGTTTATTTTTTTTTTTGCTTGGCTTGTGCTTTTGGTTAATTTTAATTTTAATCAAATCTGATGGTTATTTTATTTTTTTTTTTAAATTAATTCTGTGTTGGCACTGTCAACTTGATAAATTATTTTCTTTTAAATACAATCAAATTTCGTACACTTTTTTTTTAAACTTTTAAATTTGCAAACATCATTAAATGATTCCCCCCACCTATCCTTCTTCCTCATCCCATCTCTGAATCTTTTGTGCTTGGTTTTGTTTTTGTGTTTGTGTGCTTTTTTTTTTTTTAAAATGTGCCAGGAACTTTGCTGTGTGGGAGGTGCTCAGAGAAGATGAGTTCTCTCCCTTGAAAAATGCTGATGGGCAGCCTAAGGATACACCCACAACATGTAGGAATGACTTGATGAGCTTGCACCATAGGTTTGTTTTAGCCGCTGGTGGAACATTCGTTCACTCAGATGGAACTCCTTATACTGACATACAGAGGTGAGTTTATATTGTGTCTATTTTGTGTCTATTCATAATTGTTTCCTTTTAATTAATCAATCTTGTTCCTTTTGTTGCTACTAATGTCAGTCTTTGCCTCTGAAGAATGTGTCATTTACCAATCTAAACTGTTTACCTGTTTTAATTTTTTTTATTTTAATGTAATTTCAAGCCAGCTCATAGATAGCTGCGCAAAAAAGTAAAATTGATATTTTTAGAAACATATCTTTGAACTGCAAGGAATTTAAACTGAATAACTTTTCAAGAGCTTATTTCTCTAGAATATGAACTAGCATAGCTTTTTGGTATTAAAAATACTGATCAGATTTAAGGTTAATTGTTGATTTTGACATTGTTTGTTTTTAAATGAAAGCATTAACAGAAACCAGTCCATTGTTTTAAAGGATTTAATTTTAGATTAATTAATGCCTACTTCAATGAAAAAAATAAATTATTGTCGCCTACAACAAGCTTCCTACTTTAAAATCTATCCATCCACTCTTCGAACAGATAATATACAAAAGTGCATATTATGGACCTTGTATTCAATCTTACAAATCATTTCCTAGCTTTCTTAGATCCAAATTTTTTATTTTTTTAATGATGTATTTTCATTTTATTTGTACAAATATATTTTAAAGTATTTTTTAACGTTGATAGTGTTACTAAGTCATAATAATTACTCAAAAAAGTTAAAATGTGAACAATTTAGGCACAAAATTATAATGATTGTTTAACACACCTTTTATTGTGCATCCCTTTTATGAAAAATAGTATTGAAGAACTTATTTTAATCGGATAATGACAGAATAACTTTTGTTTTGTGACATCAAACATTTAAAAAAAAAAACATTTCTTTGTTTGCTCCTATTTCTGTGACAGTTGATGTGATCTGCTCAAATAATTCAATAGGCAATAAAAGAATTTAGAATTACTCATGTTATAAAATGTTTCAATAATTTAATAAATATATCAGTTGTTCATTAACTATGCACTGAGACTAGATTTCTTGAAAATGAAAGCCTCTTTTCCCTTTTCTTCTTTTACCACTTAAAGAAATGTTAGCCATTTTGTGCTTTTGTTATGTCTTGAAGTGTTTCATTTTATCCCACCAGTATTTGTTGAAGTAAATTAAAATAAAAGTTTAAAAAATGTTCTTATGTGCTTTATAAAATATTATGTTTTTGATAAAATACTCCAATGTTTTTGATAAAATAGATTTCATCTGCTAAATTAAAATTTTAAATGTTTCAATCAAATTTAAATTAACACCTTGTTGTATTTCTCTATTGCATGTGCATGGTTTGTTGTACATTTTATTGTCTAATTCTCCAGAAACAATAACATTGAAGAAAATGGTAGCAAGAGGTGAGTAGATACAAAACTGTTAGTCTTGTACAGTGATTTAATACCGTAAACACAAAATTTAACACTCATCCACAATATTCTATATGACCGTATAGCATTATAAATGTCTTCATTTTTAATGCATGAATTTTTGTCATTGTTTACAATATACATTGAAAGATTTTGTTATATTATAAAATGTTCATAATAGATATGAATATGGACTTGCCTTTAAACATTGCATTAAACATGAATTCTTGAAAATTAAAAAAGGCAGGGCAGTAGTTATCAATATACACTGAAATAAAAAAAAGAGCTTGCGAAAAAAGTTGACTTGAGTGTTAAATATTACATATCATACATAGAAATATACAAATTGAACAAATACATTAACTCTCCTGTTAGTGTTGGGAAAAAAGCAAAAATTTGTTTAGAAGTATGATCAAGTAACATTTTACATAATTAACTATCAAATAGTTATATTCATCACAAATATGTAACCTCTTTTTTTAATTTCCATAATGCATGCAATAATCTTTTCTTTTACACTATATAAAATACTGTTTCATTGTTTTCCTAACTAGAGCTTTGATCATTTTTGAATGAAAGCTTAAATAAAAGAAATCTCCATTTCTGATTTAATTATTGTGCATCTCTCGAATTATGGAAGTCTTTTAACATACCTTATTTTTATTATATTATTATTTAAATGAAACTGCAAGTTTTAGGACTTAGGTTTTTTGTGGTAAATAAAAAGGGAGAGCTTAAAAGAAAATTTTATATTTTCATAATAGAATTCGAAATAACCTTTAACTGGTGATATGAGAAGAAATAATATAACTATAGGTTATTAATACATGTACAGATGTTACAAAAGCTCTCATTAAATATGGTACCATCATATTTCATTCGTATGTTTATCTTTACTTTTTTTTCTGTATTCATAGTCAACAAAGCCAAGATGAAGAAGATACAATTATAGTTGAAGTTTCTCCCTTAGTCTCATGTTATGGAGAGGTCGGCATCCAATTTTTTTTATTTTTTTTTACAGTCAGCTCTTGTCTCACCATTTATGAGTTTAAATTGAATTGTAATGATCTCTGCGATTATGATTATTTATTATCCGATTTCTTCTTATTTTTATATTAGATATTATTAGATATTTTTAGATATTATTTAACCTATTTAACGACAAATGAATTGTATTGACCTTTTTTTTTTTTTTTAATCGCAGGATCTGGAAGATGTTGTTAAAGGCAAATGTTTCAAACCACCTCTTCAGATAGAGCTTGGGGATAACAAGGAAACCATTGTTATTAAGGAAGGATCAAGTTAATGATTAACTGGCAATAGGTCACATTTTCTTTAACATACTCGCACAAAAATTAAGTCTGATTGGATAGAATATTTTTTTTTTAAATGGAACAAATTGAAAATTTCATAACTTCTTTCTGTAATAGATTTATAGATATATATATTTATTTTTATATATATATATATATATATATTGCTTATTCTTATCACTGGTGTAGTCTCATATTTACTTGGTTCTCTATTTGCTAATGGATGCTGTCAATATCTGCTGAATCTAGTATTAATTTTCGATATTCAGTTTTTTTCTCTTCTTTGTTTTATATCATTTATACAAAATAAATGAGGTCAATATTTTACATTGGAAACAAGCAAAACAAATTTGAGCATTTTGTAAATAAGTCTTCCAGATATGATTATACTTAAGTGGATAAGTATCTTTTTTAAACCCTAGCCTTCATAATTATTTTTTTTTCACATTTCTTTTAATTTGAATGAAGTTTTAAATAAATGTTTTTTACACCTTAACTTTAATTACTGCAGCTAAATATATCATGCCATCTTATTAAGCTTGAAAATGTGTTACAAAAAAATTATGAGCCCGTATTTGAAAGAAATTAGCTCACTCCAGATCAACAAGCAGCTGTTCATTACCTTTATTATTTAATTACTATTTAATTTTTCAGCTGGTCTTTTCAAATAAGCTTCAATTGTATATAATGCTGTCAGTGTGTAAATATTTATTATTTATGGTGTGATTTTTAATTTATATTTATTACGAAAAATAAAAAAAAATAAAAATTTCACGTGGTTGTTCACAAAGTCACCTTGTAAGTAAAATCTGTTCTTGGTCTATTAAGGGCTCAATAGTCTTTTTCATTTTATTTGTGTAGCTCAGATTTCTAAGTTTGGTTTTGCTTATGTTAATATTATGTAAGCGGAAATGTACAAATGTCATTATTCATGGGAATTCGTTTTAAATCATTGCCACTGGTCTTATTGCCCTTACTACATGTATTATCTAATTATTACCTGTATAAAATTTTCGTTGTGATAATTATTTTTTTTAATTAAGGGTTGTTGTTATATTTTTTTTTATTATTATTATGGGATACTGCCCATTATATTAAAAGACCAAATGTTAACCAGTTGTTATAAAAAGCAAAGAGATAATCTGCCTTTTTACTTTAATGACCAGCATCTGGTTTTATTGAAATAACTTTTATTTATTGTATATATTTATTAATTAAAGATGCTACATGACGTTTCAAATGTTTATTATTATAAATTGACCTGTAATTGCTCACTTGTGGTCAGTTGAATTAACACCATTGAAGACGTCCAAGTAAATTTTTATACTGCCACTTATTTTGTTATAAGAGTCAATGGATTGAAGGTTATTTTTCGTTATTGCAAGACCTTGTTTGTGTTATAGTTTGATGTCATTGGCTTTTGTTTTGTTTTAGATGACGCACTTAAAATGGGGATGAAGATATCAAATTAATTCTAACAAATTGCTATTGTTTGTCTAATTTGTTAATTGTCTGATGTGGACTTCTTAATGATTTTTAGTTTTTTTTAATGTGGGCTAATGATTTGTAATAAACAATTTTTAAGAAAAAATTTCTTCATTGTTTTCAAAAGCGTTTTCCTTTAAATTTATTAAAGTTGATCAGATATATTACCTTTATCTTGTCATTTCACAATTCTGAAATGTGTATGGGTTAAATGAAAAGAATTAATCCCACTTTTCTACTATATGACTCTTCATTCTGCATTGCCACTATCTACCACACCACGTATACTGTATTTTATGTCTTTTTAACATATATAAGATATTGACCTCATAAGCAATCACTCCTTTAAGTAGGAAAAGCAGTACAGCCGTTTTACTTCTGCTACTAAAAAAAAAAGATAAAAATCAATAAATGAAATTAATTAATCATAGTGCTTTTATTGTTCTGCTTTTGCGGTCATGAAAACTTTGGAAGCTCACACAAAAGTAATAAAAAGAAGTGACTGAAGAAAAAAAATCACACACACATTTGAGCAAATATCAATTATAACAAAGTTAAAGCAACAAAGTTGAAAAGTCATTTGTAACTTTATTGCACAAAAGTTAACATACATTCCTCAAGTTAGCCAATTTGATTCAACAAATCTAGGAAGTCAATCATTCAAAAAAGAAAAATCTTTTTCCCTACCTCTATCACAAGAATAAAAAAGATTATTTAACTGAATACAAATGTTATGGGGATTGAAATTTGTTGTTCACTCCGCTGTCTTTAAGTGAGAAATAATAATGTTTTAAGAACACATTATAACACTTAAAGCTCAATCCTAGAATTCTAGGCTTCCTAGCTTAGTGTTTTCATTGTTAAAAAACAATGTACTAAGAAAAAAATTGTTTTCAAACATTACAGATTATTATAAAACAAATTACACAATGTGAAAGCCTAATTTCTTATCTGACATATTTTTTATGCTTAAAAGCTTAATGTAGGTTACATTTTCAGAATAATAATAAAATAATTTTAAAAATTTCATATGGAATGTAAATTAAGTATTAAAAAAAATGGCAAATTTTATCCACTTTTTTCCATCTATCAAAATATTTTATTTACTAAAATAAAAAAGATATCATTTTGGACCGGTAACTTGTAGTGACAGCAATAGAACAAACTTGGTTATTTGCTGCATGACTAAGTCTTCAAATATAGAAGAAAAAAGCCTTTTTAGCATGAGTTACTGGATTTAATGGAAAAAAAGTTGTTTTTTTTTTAGATATTTTTACATTAAAATATACAATTAAGTGTAGCTGATATTTTCTAGACTATTCTATGCCATGTAAAAAAAAATGATAGCATTATAAAGAATTTCGCATAATGTTCTTTTTTTTTATTCTGTAACGTCCTGAAATAAAACATTTACAAAATAATATCTGATCCTATTTTAACTAATAACATTTAACAATCACAATTATCTACAATTTATATCATTGTTGTGTAATATTGATGCAAATCAGTATGCAGTAAAAATAACAGGGGAAAAAAAATATTCTTTAACAACTCAGCTCTTAGACAACATAACAAACATTTAACTATTTGAAAAAAAAATATATAATGAAAAGACAAATAATTCATTCGAAGTTCTGTGTAGTTTAACAAATCAGTGTTTCGTGAAACAGTTTAAAATTTATTAGTATGTCTTGATGAACACGCACTTCGACAGTAAAAAGCAGTTTTCTAATACAAATCTATAAATCAGTAACAAATTTAAACCTTGATAGGTAAGCGCTTACTAATGAAATGAGAAAATAATGAAAATATATATTTTAATTTAAAGGAAGAAAAGGGCCTAACTAAAAAACTAGCATTTACATAGGGAATAGCTTTATTTTCTGATAAGTGTTTAAAAATAAGCAACCGCTAAGGATACACAGAAAATCGTTTAATAATCACAGTTATTGTATGCAGATTATGTCTGCCATTAAGGTTAATAGTTTAAATGATATGAAACATTCATTAAGCATAGCCAAACATAGAATTTTAAAAAATACAACTTTTAATATCAACAGTTAAAAAAGTTGCAATGCAGTGTTGTTTCAAATGGTGACAGGTTAGCAGAATGTTACAGTTAAAGAATCAAGACGTATTCTCCACATACTAATACAGTAAAAGGAAATCAGCAAACACTGCTTGGTAGAATACAAGTGTTTAAAATTTAGACCTATAAAGTCACAGTTTTGTTTGAGATGAAAATAAATATTTGTTTTATAAAAAATGAGTTTGTTATAAAAAAAATATACTTATAAGTGGGATGATGTAATAAAGTTGACATAATGGAAGATAAATAAAAAAAAATTGAATTACATGCTCAAGAATAAGTCATCACAACAAAAAATCATGCTTCAAACATTTTACATGAATCAAAGAAAAATATTTTCTATGTTCTTCATAATGTTATCCAATTAAAACATCTCCTACCAACAGCAAATACATTTGATCTTCTAACAACGATATCACATTCATATTACAATCTTGGAGTAAAAAAAAATATTTTTTGAATAGATTTCTGTTTACTAATGCAAGTTCAAAATGTTGAAATGAAAATGATTCCTCTTTTAGAAAATTTCATAATGAATTAACAGTCACATTATTTTTTCTTTTACTACGTACACAAAAATAATTAATCTTTTAGAAAATAATTTTTAAAATAATATTACAAAGCTAAATAAAAACTGTACTACTATTTAGCCGGAGGAAACTTTGATCACTATTGATGTGACTAGACAGTGAAACTCTGCTTTCAATCACTTGAGCATCAAGACCAATACACTATCTTTTTTGCATTCATGAACAAAGGGAATTCATCATCATTTTTCTTCTTTCTCTTCCTTCTTTTCTTCACTTTCATTGCCTTCTTCATCCTCATTATTCTCGTGATGCTGTTGATAAGAAGTTTTGCTGTTTCCGCCTCCGTCACTCAGCAAAGAGGGATTGTGATGAGACAGAGCAGCTTGATAATTTTTACGAATTTTATCCGCCCTTCTGAAAATCGTTATTTCCTGTCAAAAAGAAAAACGAAAAAATTATGTAAACCTTAGTTCAAAGCTACCTAAATTTGTAAGCATGAAAGTTAAGAAAAGATGACTTTCCAATAACTACAACGTCATCCTAGCCAAAATATGAGTTTGCCTGTGAAAAAATAGTGTTTTAACCTGCTGTTTGAAGTATCTCCTCTCTTCTTCATCAACAAGCACAAGATTAAGATAATATCTAACAGAGAATTTTTTGTTGATGTCTCTCATGGTTGGTGTCAGTTCATAGCCACTTAGAAATAGTCGAATCGGTATGGACTCACCTAAGCAAGAAAGTTCAGATATATTAATGAGGCTTAAGAATTAATTTAGCCAGAATTTTAAATTATGCAAGAGCAAAGAAGAGCATAAAAGTTAACTCAATTTAATTAAGTTTAAGAATGAGAAATCACTACCTCTAACTGGAGCACCATCCATAATTTCATACTTTGCTATGGTTTCATTCTCGTTAAAAGTATTGGGCCCTGAGAAGATTAAATTTTTTATTAAAATTAATTATGAATTGTAGTTAGAAATCAGTTTAAAAAATGTGTTCCAATGTATGTTAATAAATATACTTCTTTATAAATTATATTACTTGAATTTTTTCTGAATTTTGAGTCTACATTAGAAGTTTTTTTTTTAGTCATTTAAAAATCTTGTTTATAAAATTAATATTTTTCACAAATGAAATATAGGATAAAATAGCATAAAAGTAATTCAATGATTTTGAAATTAAGTATCAAATCAAATTAATATTCAAATAAAATAGTGTCATGAAACACACAAAAATGAAAACAGACAAAATGAAAACTGTGAGATAAAGTATCTTGATAATTTAATGTCAAGTTAAAAAGGTTAATGAGAATGAAACTACAAGAAAAAAGAAAAAAAAAAGAAAAAAAAAATTCCATTTTAACAGATTAAATTTTTAGAAGCAAAAATATTTTAACAATACTGACCTCTTTTGAAAATCCCTGCCATTTTAAATTTAGGTTAATGGTTTATTTAATATTTTTTTCTTAGAGGATTAAAATTCTAATTAGCAAGATTAATCGAAATGTCCTAATGAAACAATAATCTCCAAAATTGTTTTTCAAGTGGATTTTTTTATTATTCTGAAAATCCTTTCACCAAATATAACATAAAACATAGCACATGTACCAGTAATAATATTTTTGTCGTAAACAAATGAAAAAAAGGGTAATAATATAATTAAGCCAGACAAATTTTTATATTACAAGAGTAATCGTCACAACTTGGGGATTTCCCATACATCCTATCTTTATGTAATCATTTTAAGTCTCACATCAAAAACATTGAACAGCAACTGTTCTGCAGTTAAATCCTGCATAAGAGGTAATGTGTCAATTTTTTTTATTAATCTACATTAAGTAATAACAATAAGCAATAATTGGTTATTAGATTGCAAACTTTTTTAGAATATGTGTCGCGTTATTTTCATTTTCCTTTAAGTAAACATTAGTAAATTAGTTAGGCTTACTATTTACACCCCTAAATAAGATAAAATGGCGGGATTTTTATTTTTTTCTTAAGATTTCATTTATCTCAATGCAGGGGAAAAAAATCACACAGGTGATTTCACTTGCATTGAATATTGCAATTTAAGATCTATTAGAAAATGAGGAAAGAGTCAACTGCATTTGGAAAACATTTTTATTAACGCGAATCCACAATTAGAGCTAGTGAGAAATATGAAACAGCAATAAGAAAATCTGTTATTTCTGGTGCTACATTACGGGCCAAATTAGCATCATATTCAAGAGTTATTAAAATGAACAGACAAGCGCTTTGGATAGATGATCTAACTCCAAAAAAAAAATTCACGCAACTGATTTTTTATTTAGGAAAAAGTTATCATTAAATGCAAAGAAAGTTTAATGTATATAAATTTGGCCCAATTAAAGTAATTCGTTTTAAAAAAAAAATGTTCGTCTCCAAACTTTTTTTGAGCTTTCATTTGTACTATTTTATTTGAAGTTGTGCGATTCTAGAAACATTTGGAACGTATACATATTGCTAAAAGGCTTATATTATCATTTTTTTTGGGGCAATTTTTTTATGAGACATTTTTGAAAAGCGTGGCCCCACATAAAAAAAAGACCTTACAGTACTGAATAGCTCAAATTTTTAAATTTTATTTTAAAGATAAATACTATGCAAAGATCTTTATATTAAAAAAAAAATGCCAGCAAAAGCAAACTACAAAGGAAAGTAATTTATCCTTATGATAAAATTATCTTACAATAGTTTGAATGATTGTTGTTGTTCTTTTTATTTCTTAATGAAAGTGTTTCAAAAATTTAGAATTACCAGTAATAATGTCAATTCATTTTTTTTAAACCTATCATTAAGTTTAACTTCTTTCTATTGGCACTATAACACTTGTCAAGAAAAATAAAATAGCAGCTTCAATTAAAGCAGAACAGTAATACTATTTACCTAAACTGTAATGATTTTAGTTTTTTTCTGTATGATGCTTAAAGCATTGCATGCTGAAGAAAAGGACACAAAAGCATACCTTCTAATTCCAAAGGGAAAAAAAAAGCAAAGTAAAACAATAGCATGTAAAAGATTTCATGCAATTCTGTCAAGAGTTCCGATGCTCTAATTCCAAGGCCACTAATGTCGCTGAATGTGTTTGTGAATGTGTGTGTGTGTGTGTACCTGTGAATGTGAAAGTACCTGTTCCTGTGGTTTCACGCTTAATGACTTGCAATTCCATGTGCTTGATTTTGATTCGTACCAGCAAGAAGTAAATCTTACCAACTATCACATCTTTTAAATGGTATCTGTAAACCAGAGGAAATCAACAGCTACCAAAATATGCAAGGTTTATGGGGGGGAGGGGTTATCATGAGTTTGGGTATGCTACAACACATATGTGATAAAAATAAACCCACATAAAGTAAACAACAGATTGATTGTAGAAGAAATGACTTACAATAACAATGTGTAAAAATTATTTTACTGAAGGGGAATTACTGCCTGAATCCTACTTATACCACACCACATGAGGTATAGTTAAGTCCGAAAATAAATGGTAATTAATTACAAAAGTCAATAAATGTACTATCAATAATACTAAATTCATAATTTTAAATATAGCTAATGATAACAATTTAACTAGCTCAGCTACCTAGATGAAAAGACACATTCCCATTGTATAAAAGATTAAAAGTTATATGAATTTTAAACTTCAGTGTAAAAAAAAAATCATCTTTTAACATACAAAAAAACATTATATAAAGCACAATGAATAGTGAAAATAAAAAACATGTAGGCTATATCTATATTTACACATGAAGGAACATCAAACATTCATTCAATAAGCCCATCAATAACCGCCTATGTGACAATATGAAATTCCATCTTGTTACCTGCACCCGTGGTCTCTCTTCTAACTATGGCCAGCTCCATGTATCTGATTTTGATACGCACCAGCAGGAAATAAATCTTACCAACAATCACATCTTTTAAGTGATATCTTTGTCCATGATCAGCACAACAGAAAAATTTGTACTCAGTTTAGTTGAGAATCAAAAGTGATACTTTTAAAAGTGTTTTAGCTAGTAACAACTGTCATATATACTTAGAAAGCAGCTCTGACCAGCATGTCTCAAAAGGTTTTAAAATTACACACTGCCTATCAAAACAGCCTTGTCCAAATTTCCTCAATTAGAAACCCCACGAAAGTATTTTATTAGTGTTTTCTACAGACGCAGATTGGCAGTGCGGTAGAGAACTTCACTGCCGACCAGAAAGTCCTGAGCTTAAGACCTAGTGAACACTGAGTCAGAACAATATCAACAAGTCCATACAGCTTTAAAAATAGCACCTGACATTCGTTAGAGAAAATAAAGGTGGCAATGGTATTACCCATGACAATGCCAAAAAATGCTGTGGCTGATCTCTACTTCATCTGACCCCAAAGTCTATTTTTTACTTTTACAGATATCCTTCCTCATTTCTTACTTTTTCACTAAAGTTGCTATTTATAAAATAAATTTAAAAAATAGAGATATGGTGTGTTAAATTTAATGTGTGCAGTGCTCCCTCTAAGTGCTCACACACTACAATAGAGTGCACAACTGTTTTGATTAATAGGCCTTCATAACATTTTGTTGCCCAGAAAATTTTTATTTTCTTTACCAAGTGCATAGCAAATACCTTTTTAGACTTATGAGATAAACTAAAAGGGAACGTTGAAAGAATATGAATTTTATTCAACTGTTTGAAAACAATGAAGACACTGTAAGAATGAGATGTTCTTTCTTGTAATCAGCATCAAAACAACTAAAGTCAACTGCTGTAAAGTTCTGTTTATCTATTTCTACAGTAAAGCATGTGTTCCCTCCCCCCCCCCCCCCGATGTAACCTGCACTATTATTATCAAGTTCACAACCTTGTTGTGGGATGGATGGCCGAGTGGTGTAGATACTCGACTGTCAACCTGAGAGTCCTGGGTTCGATCCTCGGTGAGGCCCATGGAATTTTTCCAGGTGAAATTTGGTGCAAAGTCGTCCCGTAAGTCCACCCAGCTTTCAATGGGTACCTGACTTAAGTTGGGGAAGTAAAGGCGGAGGGCGTTGTGCTAACCACACAATCCCTTCATATGCCGAGGCTATAGAAACAGATGAATTCTACACTTCATCTGCCCCGATGGCCCTTTAGGGCTAAGGGAACTTTACTTTTTTTTTCACAACCTTGTCACAACCCAACTAGCATCTATCTGTTACGCTCATTATGTTCTAAAATATATCTCATGTGCCCACAGCGTGTCAAACCAAGTTCAAATACAAAAAAAAATATTAAGTTCTAATAAATAATTATAAGTACACTAGAAAAAAACAAAACAATACAAAATGTATTTTAAAATAAAACATCCTTCGAAACTGAAAATGCAGTGTTATTTTCTTTTTCAAGTTATACTTTCAAAGTTCTAATTTACTTCATCACATTTATCTTCTTTGCTTATTGTTCAAGAAATAGGTCTTTCCATTGAGTCAAACCCTGACCAAGGAAGGGCCATAATTAGGCTGTCTCCCAGATTACTTAATTTTCAACTTGAAATCTACATTTGTTTTTTTACCAAAACAGGGTTCAGTTCACACTTCCAACTAAGCTGATTTCTTTCATTAAAATGTCTACCAGAGGGGGAAAGGTGATCCGATGAGCTGAAACTGACAGTTTTACTTACTTGGATTTGTTATATTCAAATTCAATGTGTAAACAATCTTCAATGCCAACTTCCATTTTGATGCTTGAGTTCAGTTCAGGGTACTGTGACAATGTGTGAACAATTATATCTTGTTCTTTCACAGTATCAGAAATGCGCTTAACTATTGTGACACGCAAGAAGTATCTGGAGGTTATTCAAAAATAATAATAAATTGTGTGAAATGTTACGACAAAAAAAAAATTAGTTATCATATCTATAGATTGGAAATGATATTCACCGTAATCTAACATTTGCTCCTGTATAGGATTCGTAGGGTTTTTCAACTTGTGAAAATTCAAAATTGTAACTGGTACTCTGAGTAAGCTCCCCAGGTCTGGCCAACTCTTTGACCAAGGAGGTGAACTCCTGATGATTTCCTCTGTCATAATATAACTCTGAAAAGGGAAAAAAATTGAATATTGTATAGTGAGCTCTTACTCATCTTTTTTCTTTTTTTTTTAATTTAGAATTATTTTTTTTTTAAAAAAGGAGAAAAATAAAACACTTGTATAAAAAAGTCATAATTTTCAGTTTTTTAAAGTTGTTACACAGTTTAAAATTTGAAAATATAAAATGTAGTTTTAATATTTATTAATACTGTTTATTACCTATCTGTCCAATGAATTCAATTTTTATTCCTTGGTGTTCCAACTTACTACCGCTTTTTCTTAATGTTACATTGACCTGAAAAAAAAGATTAGATCAATATTCAGCCAGTGGAAAAAATTCTAAGTGTGGTATATTTTATTGACATAATCTTAACTTTTTTTGTGGTCATAATTTCTATAATCAATTTTAACTAAGATCATGCTTTTTTAATATATTTTTAAAATTAATTAATTGTATCAATCATTTTTATTCATATATGAACTCCAATAAAAGAACAAAATAAGTAGAAAATAGGAATTTCACATTGATTGTATTTTTTTCTACTTCTCAATGAATAGAATAGGAAAGTGTACAAATCTTTAAGATGTAATTTTACTTCTGCAGCATTTTGTCCCCATAATCTTCCAAATTTTTCTTCATAATAAAAAGTATTTTAAAAGTACTTAGCTTCAGAGTCTACAATATGTCAATTAGCAAATAGAATATAATCATTGAGAACACACATAAATGTGTAATTTAAGCTAGAAAGTTAATTTAAATGAAAGCATATAAAAATGGAAGCAAGGAAATATTAGCCAATATATTTTTCAAATGGCATCACTTTTGATTTCTTTTGCATTGCCTATATGAGACAACCTATAATGATACTTGTGACACATGATGTTAAAGAAATGTGATTTATGGGTGCTGTGCTAAAGCAATTTTTATTATTAGAATTAGATGTATTAGAAATCAAATTGACAAAAATTGCTACTATTTTAAATACTTCGAAGTCTATATAAGGGTGATTAGTTTTCTTGTCTAATACTGCATTCAACCCAAAACATTGAAACAGTTTCCAAGGGCCTTTCTACATTCATGACTATTGCTGTAACATTATAGAGAGTGAAGGCTCATTGGCAGACTTTGATATGAATTAGGCAAAACATACCTTTCCAGAGACTGTTTCACCATCAAAGTAAAGGTAATATTTCTCTCTTTTTCCATCTTCAGTTTTGATTTCCGCAGTCCTCCTGTTTTCTTGCCCATCTAAAACTATATCAATTTCAGCACTCTGCCCAAAGCCAAAAAAGCTCTGAAACAATTCCAAGAATAAAAAAATGTTTAAAAACAACAATAAAAGTTCAAGTATATTAGTAAAGCCACTAAAAAGCACAACTCTTTTAAACATGAGGTCTTAATGCATGTAGGACAAATAGTGTAAAGAAGAGGTAATAATTTTCTTTAAAAAAATGTTGAGAATTTAATCTTAAAATAATAATTTGATGATGGTACAGAAGATTAGCAGTCTTGATAAGCTGTGATTATGAGCAGGTTCAAACTAAACTTAATTAATTTAAAACTGTGAATCCACTCCATTTAATCTTAAAGAGCATGGATCATCTGCTTTAAACCATTAGTGCAGCACTAGACATTTTTATTTAACATTTTAGGAAATACTAATTGACAGAAAAAGTTAAAAGAACTTTAATGTACAACTTTTAAATCATATTAGCTAAGATTTTAATAATAGACGCTTATACAATCCAATGTAGCATAACTAGATATACTTGGGTAGTCTGCCACATAAGGCTCTAAGCATATCATCAGCAAAATTTGGTAACTTTCAGGGTCTGCTATAGATAGCACTACTGTTAGATACACCACTGAATTAACTATATTTGTAATTTTTACTGTTTTGTAAATGACAATTTGAACCTGATGGGTGCTAAATTCATTGAAAATTTCAAGAAAACATTGTGAAAAAGCTTGTAGCTGAGAAAACTAAAATAAAATATTTCTTTTACATTCAAAATGTTAAAGCCTTTTAAAGAAATAAAAACTTTTGTCACATACATTTAGTAGAGGCATATTTCAACAAACTGAGACTTTTGGAAGAAGAGAAAATGTCAAATGTATAATAAATCAATTCTACTCTTTGTAAAAAATTTATAAACTTGCCACTGTGCAGACTGGCCACCGACGATTTAGTCATAACTTTTTTATTTCTCTTTATTTAAGTTAGAAAACTTTAATGTGTTGTTCAGAATAAAATTCTATATGCTAGTGTCATGGCATTTTTAAGTTAGTGCTATAGATTATAGTCTTTAAGATTTTTTGGACTCATTTTTATTTTTTTCAATTTAATCAAAACAAATCAACCTTTAACAATTTTGTTATAATACTTTTATTTTCAATTATATTGAAATTTTTTAATTCATTGTAAAGATAATTCATTTCTGTTTAAGATAATATAAGAAAAGGCTATATTTATATGAAATACATCATGTAACTATTTTAACTTGAGCAGGGAAAGAGGGGGCATCAGGAAAATTGAGCTAAAAAAAATGTGAGGAAATTGATTAGGAAGGGAACGAGTTAAGTAGATTATCAGAAAAAGCAATATTCTTTGGAGATACCTTATTTTAGGCTTTTTATAATGAGTGCTTAAAAATTTTCCTTTTGATATATCATCTATCTTCTTAGCAATACATCAATCATCAGACTCATCAGAAATGTTCATTTTACTTTTGTCTATTCATCCCAAACATTTCAAATGCTAAATGAAGGATTAAAAAAGCAACAATTGACTAACCTAAGGTATACAACAGGGGTTTTTTGCTCAATTAGAGGTGGTGGGTCTCTTCAATGAGGTGGTGGGTCTCTGAAGTTTTTAACTTTTTACCAAATAGAAAGAAAACTATAAGAGGTGCCGGGTTGCATTTCAGGAGGTGCCGGATCGCAGATCCAGCAGTAGCGCTACTATGGCAAAAAAACCCCTGTATACAATAATTGAATTATATGACATTAAAGTGTAAAGTCATGTTATGTCTTTTCAATGCTTTCACTTGGTCGACTTGGATAAAGATCATGTTATATACAGTATGATATTTTAGAATAGTATAGTGATGTCAGTGTGGGAATGAAAGCAGTATAACCTTAATAAAATTTAATTACTTAGTAAGGTAACTAGCAATGAAATAGAAAAATTATTTTACATTCTTAAACAAACTTAACAAAGTCACTGTTAAGTTTACAGACAGGGCTCACGGAGCATAGGCACCTATATCTGACCAACTTGCACAAAATAAAACATCAAGCTTATTAAATAATAAAGGCAAAAGACAGTTAAAACAATACATAAATTCTCGTTAGCATACAACTATGTTCATTCTTAAAATGTCACATGACTTAAAGTTATGGCTTGCATGATTACAAAGTGATTCAAACATTTGTTGTCATTTTTAGCCCACCCCTTTTTCACATTTTTAATACACATAAATAAACAGTTGGCGAAACAATAAAGAAAACTGAAACCATTTCAAAAAATAACCCTTTAAGATTTTATTAGAATGAAGATATTGGAAGAGAAGAGATAAATCACAATTTCATAACGATGTGTATTTCCAAAACAAGCGGTACCATTTTGTTGGGTCCTCCTACTGTGTAAGACGTACGGGAATAATGTCGAGTTTTTCTCGTTCATTACGAGATTTAATTTTTTTTAATACTTTTAACATTTTTTTCAATATTATAATAAATACATTTAAAAGTTAAAAAAAAAGTGTAATTTAAAAATATAAATTATTGTAATTTTATATATTAATTTTATATTTCATTACTTGGTTTTGTCTATCGCCACGTAGATTGTTTAGTAAGCCACTATGGTATTTACAGGCGTCAGGTTTAAAAATTATATCACGTATATAAATTATGTATAGTTATACAAATATACAAACGCACAAGTGAGACACACAGAAACAGTTAATTGTACGGACATGGGGTGCAATAAATACAAATTGTCAGTACAAATTAAGACTTAGTGAGAAGTTGGTCTAACCTAAGCTAGCCTAAGGTCATACAGTATACCGAGTATACGACTATACTGTCTATACGTTCTATAATCATTCTGGTTACTAGTAACCTAGAATTGAAAGGGAAATCAGAACAAAATTAGAAAGAAAAGGCATTCAAATATATTAGTAATAATTCAATTAAACAAGCGTTATATAAAGTGTAAAGTATATGACTGATTAAAGTTAAGGCTGAAGGTAAGTAAAGTTGATGCGCTAAT
>JAGDYQ010000004.1:2343908-2489025 GCA_021962125.1 Bulinus truncatus
TTAAATATTAAAACTACATTTTATATTTTCAGAATTTAAACTGTGTAACAACTTTAAAAAACTGAAATTATGACTTTTTTAAACAAGTGTTTTATTTTTCTCCTTTTCTTTAAAAAAAATTCTAAATTAACAAAAAAAGAAAAAAGATGAGTAAGAGCTCACTATACAATATTCAATTTTTTTCCCTTTTCAGAATTATATTATGACAGAAATCATCAGGAGTTCACCTCATGGTCAAAAAGTTGGCAAGACTGGGAGCTTACTCAGAGTACCAATTTTATTTTTGAATTTTCACAAGTTGAAAACCCCTCTGAATCCTATACAGGAGCAAATGTTAGATTACGGTGAATATCATTTCCAATCTATAGATATGATAGCTAATTTTTTTTTTTTAGTAGTAACATTCCCCCAATTTAATTATTATTTTTGAATAACCTCAGATACTTCTTGCGTGTCACAATAGTTAAGCGCATTTCTGATACAGTGAAAGAACAAGATATAATAGTTCACACATTGTCACAGTACCCTGAACTGAACTCAAGCATCAAAATGGAAGTTGGCATTGAAGATTGTTTACACATTGAATTTGAATATAACAAGTCCAAGTAAGTAAAACTGCCTGTTTCAGCTCATTGGATCACCTTTCCCCCTCTGGTAGACATTTTATTGAAAGAAATGGCTTAAGATTTAGAGGAAGTATAGACTGAACCTAAGGTACAGTAAAAAAAACAAAACAAATGTAGATTTCAAGTTGAAAATTAAGTAATCTGGGAGGCAGCCAAATTATGGCCCTTCCTTGGTCAGGGTTTGACTCAATGGAAAGACCTATTTCTTGAACAATAAGCAAAGAAGATAAATGTGATGAAGTAAATTAGAACTTTGAAAGTATAACTTGAAAAAGAAAATAACACTGCATTTTCAGTTTCGAAGGATGTTTTATTTTAAAATACATTTAGTATTGTTTTTTTTTCTAGTGTACTTAAAATTATTTATTGGAACTTTATATTTTTTTTTGTATTTGAACTTGGTTTGACACGCTGTGGGCACATGAGATATATTTCAGAACATAATAAGCATAACAGATAGATGCAAGTTGGGTTGTGACAAGGTTGTGAACTTAATAATAGTGCAGGTTACATCGAGGGGGGGGACGACGACAAAGCTTTACTGTAGAAATATATAAACAAAACTTAACAGCAGTTGACTTTTGTTGCTTTGATGCTGATTACAAGAAAGAGAACATCTCATTCTTACAGTGTCTTCATTGTTTTCAAACAGTTGAATAAAATTCATATTCTTTCAACGTTCCCTTTTAGTTTATCTCATAAGTCTAAAAAGGTATTTGCTATGCACTTGGTAAAGAAAATAAAAATTTTCTGGGCAACAAAATGTTATGAAGGCCTATTAATCAAAACAGTTGTGCACTCTATTGTAGTTTGTGAGCACTTAGAGGGAGCACTGCACACATAGGTGTATTAAAATTTAACAACCATATCTCTATTTTAAAAATTTATTTTATAAATAGCAACTTTAGTGAAAAAGTAAGAAATGAGGAAGTATATCTGTAAAAGTAAAAAAATAGACTTTGGGGTCAGATGAAGTAGAGATCAGCCGCAGCATTTTTTGGCATTGTCATGGGTAATACCATTGCCACCTTTATTTTCCCCAACGAATATCAGGTGCTATTTTTAAAGCTGTATGGACTTGTTGATATTGTTCCGACTCAGTGTTCACTAGGTCTTAAGCTCAGGACTTTCTGGTCAGCAGTGAAGTTCTCTACCGCACTGCCAATCTGCGTCTGTAGAAAACACTAATAAAATACTTTCGTGGGGTTTTCTAATTGAGGAAATTTGGACAAGGCTGTTTTGATAGGCAGTGTGTAATTTTAAAACCTTTTGAGACATGCTGGTCAGAGCTGCTTTCTAAGTATGTATGACAGTTGTTACTAGCTAAAACACTTTTAGAAGTATCACTTTTTGCTTCTCAACTAAACTGAGTACACATTTTTTCTGTTGTGCTGATCATGGACAAAGATACCACTTAAAAGATGTGATTGTTGGTAAGATTTATTTCCTGCTGGTGCGTATCAAAATCAGATACATGGAGCTGGCCATAGTTAGAAGAGAGACCACGGGTGCAGGTAACAAGATGGAATTTCATATTGTCACATAGGCGGTTATTGATGAGCTTATTGAATGAATGTTTGATGTTCCTTCATGTGTAAATATAGATATAGCCTACATGTTTTTTATTTTCACTATTCATTGTGCTTTATATAATGTTTTTGTTTATGTTAAAAGATGATTTTTTTTTACACTGAAGTTTAAAATTCATATAACTTTTAATCTTTTATACAATGGGAATGTGTTTTTCATCTAGGTAGCTAAGCTGGTTGAATTGTTATCATTAGCTATATTTAAAATTATGAATTTAGTATTATTGATAGTACTTTTATTGACTTTTGTAATGAATATTATTATTACCATTTGTTTTCGGACTTAACTATACCTCATGTGGTGTGGTATAAGTAGGATTCAGGCAGTAATTCCCCTTCAGTAAAATAATTTTTACACATTGTTATTCTACAATCAATCTGTTGTTTACTTTATGTGGGTTTATTTTTTATCACATATGTGTTGTAGCATAGCCAAACTCATGATAACCCCCCCCCCCCCCCCCATAAACCTTGCATATTTTGGTAGCTGTTGATTTCCTCTGGTTTACAGATACCATTTAAAAGATGTGATAGTTGGTAAGATTTACTTCTTGCTGGTACGAATCAAAATCAAGCACATGGAATTGCAAGTCATTAAGCGTGAAACCACAGGAACAGGTACTTTCACATTCACAGGTACACACACACATTCACAAACACATTCAGCGACATTAGTGGCCTTGGAATTAGAGCATCGGAACTCTTGACAGAATTGCATGAAATCTTTTACATGCTGTTGTTTTACTTTGCTTTTTTTTTTTTTACCTTTGGAATTAGAAGGTATGCTTTTGTGTCCTTTTCTTCAGCATGCAATGCTTTAAGCATCATACAGAAAAAAACTAAAATCATTACAGTTTAGGTAAATAGTATTATTGTTCTGCTTTAATTGAAGCTGCCATTTTATTTTTCTTGACAAGTGTTGTAGTGCCAATAGAAAGAAGTTAAACTTAATGATAGGTTTAAAAAATGAATTGGTATTAATAATGCTAATTCTAAATTTTTGAAACACTTTCATTAAGAAATAAAAAGAACAACAATTATTCAAACTATTGTAAGATAATTTTATCATAAGGATAAATTACTTTCCTTTGTAGTTTGCTTTTGCTGGCATTTTTTTTTATATAAAGATCTTTGCATAGTAGTTACCTTTAAAATAAAATAAAAAAATTTGAGCTATTCAGTACTGTAAGGTCTTTTTTTTATGTGGGGCCACGCTCTTCAAAAATGTCTCATAAAAAAATTGCCCCAAAAAAAATGACAATATAAGCCTTTTAGCAATATGTATACGTTCCAAATGTTTCTAGAATCGCACAACTTCAAATAAAATAGTACAAATGAAAGCTCAAAAAAAGTTTGGAGACGAAAAAAAATTTTTTTAAAACAAATTACTTTAATTGGGCCAAATTTATATACATTAAACTTTCTTTGCATTTAATGATAACTTTTTCCTAAATAAAAAATCAGTTGCGTGAATTTTTTTTTGGAGTTAGATCATCTATCCAAAGCGCTTGTCTGTTCATTTTAGTAACTCTTGAATATGATGCTAATTTGGCCCGTAATGTAGCACCAGAAATAACAGATTTTCTAATTGCTGTTACATATTTTTCAATAGCTCTAATTGTGGATTCGCCTTAATAAAAATGTTTTCCAAATGCAGTTGACTCTTTCCTCATTTTCTAATAGAACTTAAATTGCAATTTTCTATGCAAGTGAAATCACCTGTGTGATTTTTTTTCCTGCACTGAGATAAATAAATCTTAAGAAAAAAATTTAAATCCCGCCATTTTATCTTATTTAGGGGTGTAAATAGTAAGCCTAACTAATTTACTAATGTCTACTAAAAGAAAAAGAAAATAACGCGACACATATTCTAAAAAAAAGGTTGCAATCTAATGACCAATTATTATTGCTTATTGTTATTACTTAATGTAGATTAATAAAAAAAAATGACACATTACCTCTTATGCAGGATTTAACTGCAGAACAGTTGCTGTTCAATGTTTTGGATGTGAGACTTAAAATGATTACATAAAAATAGGATATATGGGAAATCCCCAAGTTGTGACGATTACTCTTGTAATATAAAAATTTGTCTGGCTTAATTATATTATTACCCTTTTTTTCATTTGTTTATGACAAAAATATTATTACTGGTACATGTACTATGTTTTATGTTATATTTGGTGAAAGGATTTTCAGAATAATAAAAAAATCCACTTAAAAAACAATTTTGGAGATTATTGTTTCATTTGGACATTTCGATTAATCTTGCTAATTAGAATTTTAATCCTCTAAGAAAAAAAAATTAAATAAACCATTAACCTAAATTTAAAATGGCAGGGATTTTCAAAAGAGGTCAGTATTGTTAAAATATTTTTGCTTCTAAAAATTTAATCTGTTTAAATGGAATTTTGTTTTTTCTTTTTTTTTCTTTTTTCTTGTAGTTTCATTCTCATTAACCTTTTTAACTTGACATTAAATTATCAAGATACTTTATCTCACTGTTTTCATTTTTGTTTTCATTTTGTCTGTTTTCATTTTTGTGTGTTTCATGACACTGTTTTATTTGAATATTAATTTGATTTGATACTTAATTTCAAAATCATTGAATTACTTTTATGCTATTTTATCCTATATTTCATTTGTGAAAAATATTAATTTTATAAACAAGATTTTTAAATGACTCAAAAAAAAACTTCTAATGTAGACTCAAAATTCAGAAAAAATTCAAGTAATATAATTTATAAAGAAGTATATTTATTAACATACATTGGAACACATTTTTTAAACTGATTTCTAACTACAATTTATAATTAATTTTAATAAAAAAATTTTAATCTTATCAGGGCCCAATACTTTTAATGAGAATGAAACCATAGCAAAGTATGAAATTATGGATGGTGCTCCAGTTAGAGGTAGTGATTTCTCATTCTTAAACTTAATTAAATTGAGTGAACTTTTATATTCTTCTTTGCTCTTGCATAATTAAAAATTCTAGCTAAATTAATTCATAAGCCTCATTAATATATCTGAACTTTCTTGTTTAGGTGAGTCCATACCAATTCGACTATTTCTAAGTGGCTATGAACTGACACCAACCATGAGAGACATCAACAAAAAATTCTCTGTTAGATATTATCTTAATCTTGTGCTTGTTGATGAAGAAGAGAGGAGATACTTCAAACAGCAGGTTAAAACACTATTTTTTCACGGGCAAACTCATATTTTGGCTAGGATGACATTGTAGTTATTGGAAAGTCATCTTTTCTTAACTTTCATGCTTACAAATTTAGGTAGCTTTGAACTAAGGTTTACATAATTTTTGGTTTTTCTTTTTGACAGGAAATAACGATTTTCAGAAGGGCGGATAAAATTCGTAAAAATTATCAAGCTGCTCTGTCTCATCACAATCCCTCTTTGCTGAGTGACGGAGGCGGAAACAGCAAAACTTCTTATCAACAGCATCACGAGAATAATGAGGATGAAGAAGGCAATGAAAGTGAAGAAAAGAAGGAAGAGAAAGAAGAAAAATGATGATGAATTCCCTTTGTTCATGAATGCAAAAAGATAGTGTATTGATCTTGATGCTCAAGTGATTGAAAGCAGAGTTTCACTGTCTAGTCACATCAATAGTGATCAAAGTTTCCTCCGGCTAAATAGTAGTACAGTTTTTATTTAGCTTTGTAATATTATTTTAAAAATTATTTTCTAAAAGATGAATTATTTTTGTGTACGTAGTAAAAGAAAAAAAAATGTGACTGTTAATTCATTATGAAATTTTCAAAAAGAGGAATCATTTTCATTTCAACATCTTGAACTTGCATTAGTAAACAGAAATCTATTCAAAAAATATTTTTTTTTTACTCCAAGATTTGTAATATGAATGTGATATCCTTGTTAGAAGATCAAATGTATTTGCTGTTGGTAGGAGATGTTTTAATTGGATAACATTATGAAGAACATAGAAAATATTTTTCTTTGATTCATGTAAAATGTTTGAAGCATGATTTTTTGTTGTGACTTATTCTTGAGCATGTAATTCAATTTTTTTTTTATTTATCTTCCATTATGTCAACTTTATTACATCATCCCACTTATAAGTATATTTTTTTTATAACAAACTCATTTTTAATGAAACAAATATTTATTCTCATCTCAAACAAAACTGTGACTTTATAGGACTACATTTTAAACACTTGTATTCTACCAAGCAGTGTTTGCTGATTTCCTTTTTACTGTATTAATATGTGGAGAATACGTCTTGATTCTTTAACTGTAAAATTCTGCTAACCTGTGACCATTTGAAACAACACTGCATTGCAACTTTTTTAACTGTTGATATTAAAAGTTGTATTTTTTAAAATTCTATGTTCGGCTATGCTTAATGAATGTTTCATATCATTTAAACTATTAACCTTAATGGCAGACATAATCTGCATACAATAACTGTGATTATAAAACGATTTTCTGTGTATCCTTAGCGGTTGCTTAATTTTAAACACTTATCAGAAAATAAAGCTCTTTCCTATGTAAATGCTAGTTTTTTAGTTAGGCACTTTTCTTCCTTTAAGTTGAAATTTTGCATTATTTTATATTTTCATTATTTTCTCATTTCATTAGTAAGCGCTTACCTATCAAGGTTTAAATTTGTTACTGATTTATAGATTTGTATTAGAAAAACTGCTTTTTACTGTCGAAGTGCGTGTTTATCAAGACATACTAATAAATTTTAAACTGTTTCACGAAACACTGATTTGTTAAACTACACAGAACTTCGAATGAATTATTTGTCTTTTCATTATACATTTTTTTTCAAATAGGTAAATGTTTGTTATGTTGTCTAAGAGCTGAGTTGTTAAAGAATATTTTTTTTTCCCTGTTATTTTTACTGCATACTGATTTGCATTAATATTACACAATAATGATATAAATTGTAGATAATTGTGATTGTTAAATGTTATTAGTTAAAATAGGATCAGATATTATTTTGCAAATGTTTTATTTCAGGATGTTACAGAATAAAAAAAAGAACATTATGCTATAATGCTATCATTTTTTATTACATGGCATAGAATATAGTCTAGAAAATATCAGCTACACTTAATTGTATATTTTAATGTAAAAATATCTAAAAAAAACCTTTTTTTCCGTTAAATCCAATAACTCATGCTAAAAAGCCTTTTTTCTTCTATATTTGAAGGCTTAGTCATGCAGCAAATAACCAAGTTAGTTCTATTGCTGTCACTACAAGTTACCGGTCCAAAATGATATCTTTTTTATTTTAGTAAATAAAATATCTTGATAGATGGAAAAAAGTGGATAAAATTTGCCATTTTTTTTTAATACTTAATTTACATTCCATATGAAATTTTTTTATTATTATTCTGAAAATGTAACCTACATTAAGCTTTTAAGCATAAAAAATATGTCAGATAAGAAATTAGACTTTCACATTGTGTAATTTGTTTTATAATAATCTGTAATGTTTGAAAACAATTTTTTTCTTAGTACATTGTTTTAACAATGAAAACACTAAGCTAGGAAGCCTAGAATTCTAGGATTGAGCTTTAAGTGTTATAATGTGTTCTTAAAACATTATTATTTCTCACTTAAAGACAGCGGAGTGAACAACAAATTTCAATCCCCATAACATTTGTATTCAGTTAAATAATCTTTTTCATTCTTGTGATAGAAGTAGGGAGAAAGATTTTACTTGTTTTCTTTTTTTGAATGATTGACTTCCTAGATTTGTTGAATCAAATTGGCTAACTTGAGGAATGTATGTTAACTTTTGTGCAATAAAGTTACAAATGATTTTTCAACTTTGTTTTGTTGCTTTAACTTTGTTATAATTGATATTTGCTCAAATGTGTGTGTGATTTTTTTTTCTTCAGTCACTTCTTTTTATTACTTTTGTGTGAGCTTCCAAAGTTTTCATGATCGCAAAAGCAGAACAATAAAAGCACTATGATTAATTAATTTCATTTATTGATTTTTATCTTTTTTTTTTTAGTAGCAGAAGTAAACCGGTTGTACTGCTTTTCCTACTTAAAGGAGTGATTGTTTATGAGGTCTATATCTTATAAATGTTAAAAAGACATAAAATACAGTATACATGGTGTGGTATATAGTTAGTTGCAATGCAGTATGAAGAGTCATATAGTAGAAAAGTGGGATTAATTCTTTTCATTTAACCCATACACATTTCAGAATTGTGAAATGACAAGATAAAGGTAATATTAGATCAACTTTAATAAGTTTAAAGGAAAACGCTTTTGAAAACAATGAAGAAATTTTGTCTTAAAAATTGTTTATTACAAATCATTAGCCCACATTAAAAAAAAACTAAAAATCATTAAGAAGTCCACATCAGACAATTAACAAATTAGACAAACAATAGCAATTTGTTAGAATTAATTTGATATCTTCATCCCCATTTTAAGTGTGTCATCTACAACAAAACAAACAGCCAATGACATCAAACTATAACACAAACAAGGTCTTGCAATAACGAGAAATAACCTTCAATCCATTGACTCTTATAACAAAATAAGTGGCAGTATAAAAATTTACTTGGATTTGTCTTCAATGGTGTTAATTCAACTGACCACAAGTGAGCAATTACAGGTCAATTTATAATAATAAACATTTTGAAACGTCATGTAGCATCTTTAATTAATAAATATATACAATAAATAAAAGTGATTTCAATAAAACCAGATGCTGGTCATTAAAGTAAAAAAGGCAGATTATCTCTTTGCTTTTTATAACAACTGGTTAACATTTGGTCCCTTAATATAATGGGCAGTATCCCATAATAATAATTTAAAAAAAATATCATAACAACAACCCTTAGTTAAAAAAAAATAATTATCACTACGAAAATTTTATACAGGTAATAATTAGATAATACATGTAGTAAGGGCAATAAGACAAGTGGCAATGATTTAAAACGAATCCCCATGAATAATGACATTTGTACATTTCCGCTTACATAATATTAACATAAGCAAAACCAAACTTAGAAATCTGAGCTGCACAAATAAAATGAAAAAGACTATTGAGCCCTCAATAGACCAAGAACAGATTTTTACTTACAAGGTGACTTATGTGAACAACCACGTTGTGAAATTTTTTTTTTTTTTTTATTTTTCGTAATAAATATAAATTAAAAATCACACCATAAATAATAAATATTTACATACTGAACGCATTATATACAATTGAAGCTTATTTGAAAAGACCAGCTGAAAAATTAAATAGTAATTAAATAATAAAGGTAATGAACAGCTGCTTGTTGATCTGGAGTGAGCTAATTTCTTTCAAATACGGGCTCATAATTTTTTTGTAACACATTTTGAAGCTTAATAAGATGGCATGATATATTTAGCTGCAGTAATTAAAGTTAAGGTGTAAAAAACTTTTATTTAAAACTTCATTCAAATTACAAGAAATGTGAAAAAAAAAATAATTATGTAGTCTATGGTTTAAAAAAGATACTTATCCACTTCAGAACAAGCATATCTGGAAGACTTATTTACAACATGCTCAAATTTGTCTTGCTTGTTTCCAATGTAAAATATTGACCTCATTTATTTTGTATAAATGATATAAAACAAAGAAGAGAAAAAAACTGAACATCGAAAATTAATACTAGATTCAGCAGTTATTGACAGCATCCATTAGCAAATACAGAATGAAGTAAATATGAGACTACACCAGTGATAAGAATAAGAAATATATATATATATATATATATATTTAAATAAATATATATATCTATAAATCTATTACTGAAAGAAGTTCGGAAATTTTCTTTTTGTTCCATTTAAAAAAAAAAGTATTGTATCCAATCAGACTTAATTTTTTTGTATGTTATAGAAAATGTGACCTATTGCCAGTTAATTATTAACTTGATCCTTCCTTAATAACAATAGTTTCCTTGTTATCCCCAAGCTCTATCTGAAGAGGTGGTTTGAAACATTTGCCTTTAACAACATCTTCCAGATCCTGCATTTAAAAAAAAAAAAGGTCAATACAATTCATTTGTCGTTAAATAGGTTAAATAATATCTAATATAAAAAAAGAAGAAATCGGATAATAAATAATCATAATCGCAAAGATCATTACAATTCAATTTAAACTCATAAATGGTGAGACAAGAGCTGACTGTATAAAAAAAAAAAAATTGGTTGCCAACCTCTCCATAACATGAGACTAAGGGAGAAACTTCAACTATAATTGTATCTTCTTCATCTTGGCTTTGTTGACTATGAATACAGAAAAAAAGTAAAGATAAGCATACAAATGAAATATGATGGTACCATATTTAATGAGAGCTTTTGTAACATCTGTACATGCATTAATAACCTATAGTTATATTATTTCTTCTCATATCACCAATTAAAGGTTATTTCGAATTCTATTTTGAAAATATAAAATTTTCTTTTAAGCTCTCCATTTTTATTTACCACACACAAAAAACCTAAGTCCTAAAACTTGCAGTTTCATTTAAATAATAATATAATAAAAATAAGGTATTTTAAAAGACTTCCATAATTCGAGAGATGCACAATAATTAAATTAGAAATGGAGATTTCTTTTATTTAAGCTTTCATTCAAAAATGATCAAAGCTCTAGTTAGGAAAACAATGAAACAGTATTTTATACAGTGTAAAAGAAGTACATTAGATTATTGCATGCATTATGGAAATTAAAAAAAAAAGGTACATATTTGTGATGAATATAACTATTTGATAGTTAATTATGTAAAAATGTTACTTGATCATACTTCTAAACAAATTTTTGCTTTTTTCCCAACACTAACAGGAGAGTTAATGTATTTGTTCAATTTGTATATTTCTATGGATGATATGTAATATTTAACACTCAAGTGGACTTTAAATGTAAATACATTTCGCAAGCTCTTTTTTTTATTTCAGTGTATATTGATAACTACTGCCCTGCCTTTTTTAATTTTCAAGAATTCATGTTTAATGCAATGTTTAAAGGCAAGTCCATATCCATATCTATTATGAACATTTTATAATATAACAAAATCTTTCAGTGTATATTGTAAAGAGTGACAAAAATTCATGCATTAAAAATGAAGACATTTATAATGCTATACGGTCATATAGAATATTGTGGATGAGTGTTAAATTTTGTGTTTACGGTATTAAATCACTGTATAAGACTAACAGTTTTGTATCTACTCACCTCTTGCTACCATTTTCTTCAATGTTATTGTTTCTGGAGAATTAGACAATAAAATGTACAACAAACCATGCACATGCAATAGAGAAATACAACAAGGTGTTAATTTAAATTTGATTGAAACATTTAAAATTTAAATTAAGCAGATGAAATCTATTTATCAAAAACATTGGAATATTTTTATCAAAAACATAATATTTTATAAAGCACATTTTTTTAACTTTGATTTTAATTTACTTCAACAAATACTGGTGGGATAAAATGAAACACTTCAAGATATAACAAAAGCACAAAATGGCTAACATTTCTTTAAGTGATAAAAGAAGAAAAGGGAAAAGAGACTTTCATTTTCAAGAAATCTAGTCTCAGTGCATAGTTAATGAACAACTGAAATATTTATTAAGTTATTGAAACATTTTATAACATGAGTAATTCTGAATTCTTTTATTGCCTATTGAATTATTTGAGCAGATCACATCAACTGTCACAGAAATAGGAGCAAACAAAGAAATGTTTTTTTTTTTTTTAAATGTTTGATGCCACAAAACAAAAGTTATTCTGTCATTATCCGATTCACATAAGTTCTTCAATACTATTTTTCGTAAAAGGGATGCACAATAAAAGGTGCGTTAAACAATCATTATAATTTTGTGCCTAAATTGTTCACATTTTAACTTTTTTGAGTAATTATTATGACTTAGTAACACTATCAACGTCAGCTTCAACATTAAAAAATACCTTAAAAAATATTTGTACAAATAAAATGAAAATACATCATTAAAAAAATAAAAATTTGGATCTAAGAAAGCTAGGAAAATGATTTGTAAGATTGAATACAAGGTCCATAATATGCACTTTTGTATATTATCTGTTTGAAGATTGGATGGATAGATTTTAAAGTAGGAAGCTTGTAGGCGACAATAATTTATTTTTTTCATTGAAGTAGGCATTAAATAATCTAAAATTAAATCCTTTAAAACAATGGACTGGTTTCTGTTAATGCTTTCATTTACAAACAAATAATGTCAAAATCAACAATTAACCTAAATTCTGATCAGTATTTTTAATACCAAAAAGCTATGCTAGTTCAGATTCTAGAGAAATAAGCTCTTGAAAAGTTATTCAGTTTAAATTCCTTGCAGTTCAAAGATATGTTTCTAAAAATATCAACGTTACTTTTTTGTTCAGCTATCTATGAGCTGGCTTGAAATTACATTAAAATAAAAAAAATTAAAACAGGTAAACAGTTTAGATTGGTAAATAACACATTCTTCAGAGGCAAAGACTGATATTAGTAGCAACAAAAGGAACAAAATTGATTAATTAAAAGGAAACAATTATGAATACATCAAAATAGACACAATATAAACTCACCTCTGTATGTCAGTATAAGGAGTTCCATCTGAGTGAACAAATGTTCCACCAGCGGCTAAAACAAACCTATGGTGCAAACTCATCAAGTCATTCCTACATGTTGTGGGTGTATCCTTAGGCTGCCCATCAGCATTTTTCAAGGGAGAGAACTCATCTTCTCTGAGCACCTCCCACACAGCAAAGTTCCTGGCACATTTTTAAAAAAAAAAAAGCACACAAACACAAAAACAAAAACCAAGCACAAAAGATTCAGAGATGGGATTAGGAAGAAGGATAGGTGTGTGGGGGGGGGGGGGAATCATTTAATGATGTTTGCAAATTTAAAAGTTTAAAAAAAAAGTGTACAAAATTTGATTGTAATTAAAAGAAAATAATTTATCAAGTTGACAGTGCCAACACAGAATTAATTTAAAAAAAAAATAAATAAAATAACCATCAGATTTGATTAAAATTAAAATTAACCAAAAGCACAAGCCAAGCCAAAAAAAAAAAATAAACCAAGCGGTTATTGCAAAATAATTCCAGTGATAATATTAGTTTAAGGTTAAATGAAATCCATGCAGACAAAAGAAAGCAGACACCAAAAAAAAAAACAACAACCACAAAGCAGAGACACACACACACACAAAAAAAAGAGAAAAAAAAAATCCCTGTTAATTATAAAGTAAACAAAAATTCTACATTTGTATATGATATATATACTTTTATAATAAATTTCTATATGATATTTTATATACATACAGAAGACTCTGGGTCATTAATGTAATGGAAAGACAGGCCAGTGAATGCAGAAGCTGAATCTGCATGGTTTTTATAAATTGTTACTTCTTAGCCCATCCCATATCATTAATAAAAAGATCATTTTTTATTACAACCCCTGCACTCAATCATATTTTCTGACCACTCTGTATAGGCCAGTACCATATACATTTTTCTTATGTAATGACATGTCTATTTTCAAAATTTGTTACAGAAAAAGGGGTTAAACAAAATTGTATGAACAGGATCAATGGTACAATTTCTAACTTTACTGTTGGAAATATCGAATTATTTACTTATTTGAAAGTAAATAATTCCTAAATTTAACACTGTTTTTTACAACATAAATTTTTTAAACTAGGCATTATAGTATTGCTCAGAGTCCACTGTAGATATATACATAAAAAGCATTAGAGAAGCAATGGCGAATTTAGGGCATTAAGTAATAACATTGGCCATAGAAATTCCTTTAACTTAATAATTTTTGTTATCCTTTAATTTATAATTATTAATTTTTTTTAATGGCTAAATTCACCACTACTTCAATAAAATAAATAAGCTAATATAAAATTTAAAATACAACTGTACATAGATAGTGCAACTTGAACCCTAATCAGATATGAATAGTTTTTTATTACTAATTCTCAAAGGTTCTAAAGTTTTAAACAAATTAATCTCCAATGTCATCATCAAATATTGGGAGAGAAAAATATATTGAGCACAACATTCTAATCTAATGTTTTAAGCTTTATCAAAGAACACTATATATGTAATAGATAGTTTCAAAATTCTATAGATAAACGCTAGGTTTAAAGTATCATAAAATATTAAAAAGTACTGTTTACATTAATCGGTATTTGGCTAGACTAATAATTAAAATCATCAATTTAGCATGATAAAATTTTTTTGTTATCTTAAAACAAAAAATAAATAAATAATATTTTATTTTATGTAAACAAGTTACGTAAGTAAAAATTCAATTTATCTTTATCTTCACAAATGTGAAGTTATATAATGCTTCTAACAAAGAGTAAATAAATTATTTTTATCAATTATTTATTTTAATCTAAAAGTAATAAAAAATTTATTTTTAGATTGAAAGTTACTTGCTGGACGTAAAAACAGTTTAAAAAGTGTTTTTCGGCCATCATAAAAAAATAACACAACCTCTTCCATATTAACCTGGAACATTTAAAACCAAGTAGTGGTCTACATGTTACATTTGTTAATGTTTATAACAAAAGCAGCCTTTAAAAATAGTGTTTAGAAAAAAAAAATTGTAAGAAAACCACACTACAGAAAGTTTTTTTTTTTTTGGATAGTGAATTTAAACAATAAGGTACCTTATGTAACCCACATTCCTAAAACATATGTAACCATTATTCTTAAGACAGGTTTTCCAATTAGGTGATGTTCCAATTTATTTATATGTTCACATCATGAAAGTTAGTACAGGCAATTAGTAATTACACGTATTATGAGTTCGTAATTTAAACCTGTCTATGCTAGATAAAGCTTTAAATTTGCGTACATGTACATCCATAAACCATATTATATAGGCTTATATCTGTATATATTTTTACGCATTTCATATATTTAGTGACAGTTTGCGAAGACCATGTTCTTTTACTTACTATGCAATATATGACATAACACAGCGTTCTTTAAACATTTCTTTTATCTACAAAATGTCACATTGATAAACAACATGTCTCATGGACATTTTTTCCCCCATTTTTTTCAAACTTTAATCAATACATTGTAGACTTACTGGGCAAAGTGGAAAACATCAAAGACAAATTTTTCCATCTTTATGCCATTAGGAGAGTCTGGCTTTTGAAGCTGACCAGTGGAGTCGACATATGGAATCTTTTTTTTGGCCACATGGTGTTTCAACTGTGATTCATTTTCTTTCCTTAAATAAAAAAAAGAAAAGAAACTAATTGAAACTTTAGATAATTGTGAGCATGTATGTGACAACTTGACACAAAAGCCTCTAAAAAACGATGAAAAAAATCGGCCAGAAATATTTACTGTGCAGTGGTACCCTGCTTAATGAGCACCAAACACAACGAACGTTCTGCACAACGAACGCTGCACAACTGCTTTACCTTGCAGAATGAAGGCAATACACACAACCTGTAAACGTCTAACATAAAAAAATCAGATTTTACTTTAAAAAAATTACAGAAACTGACTAGATTTCTCTCGTATGACTAAAACTGCAATTTATTTTCTCATTTCTGAAAAGTGTAAGCCTTGATAAAAATGGGTCCTTAGAAAGTGGTGCCAGTGTGAAGTCCATTACAGCTGGTCTGTGCCAACAAGTGTCTAAAATTTCCTGCTTTGAAGAGTGGTGCATTAGTTTTTTCCCTTCTTAAAAGTACTATAACTTCATTTTTTAAAGTAATTTTCTTTTTTTTTTTTTGCAGTGACTCAGTGATTTCCTATTGAAGTCTACCTGATGCACGTATTGTGTTTTGCACAACTAACATCCTTTGGAACAGATATCTGTTCATTGAACAGGGTACCACTGTATTGAAATAACTTAAAAAAAAATTATATTATGAATTTCCACAATAAATCAGTTTAATAGCAAAAAAAAATTAAAAAAATATTATACTAATTTTCTATGTTTTAAAAAAAAAACATAATTTTACAAAAAGTGGGTGCTTACAGGCTAAGGTACATACCTGCACACAAATTTGAGAAAGTCTACCTTGAAGAAATGATTGCAGATATTCCCAGCATTGAACAGAAGTCTACCATCTGCTGTTCTTTTCTCCGCTGTCTTTAATGTAATCTCACTGTACTCGACCACCTGGTATTTACCATTGACTTTGCACACAACACCTACTGCCTCTTTAGGCAAAGTCTTTTCTACAACCTGAAATGCACATTGGGTACAATTATTTTAACAACGTACGTAAACGTGCTGAAAAAGTGTTCTATCAGATAGAGAAATACAAGTAATTATAAGAGTACAATCTTACTTTGGCCCCACACTCAACATCTTTAGAGAGGCAAAAACCAATGAATACAGGATCCGCCATTTTGACAAGTATGTTGTCCACACAGTAAACATGAACATACTTCAAGCCACGAGTGTCCATGTCATCCAGCATTCCTTGATTTCTGAGTGCTTGGTACAAGCCTCCATTCCCAGCTTTTTTTTTATAAATGTTAGAAAAAAATCAATAATATTTTTTTTGCAGTTTAAGCAGCACAAAATTTCAAATAAATATTTGCATAAAATTAAATATTTATCAAGAAATTTCTAAGATCAAAAATATACTCACAAATTAAAAAAAAGGTAATAATTTATAACAATAGATAAAACTTAAAGCCTAAATATTTGTGCAAATCAGCTCTGTAAGAGCAAAAACATTTCACCGCATAAATGATGCTTAAAAAGCTATCTTTATTACTAATGAATTGAAATTTTTTTTTGAATGTAATCGTTGATTGGAGTTAATGAATTAATGTTACAAATGGGGAGGAAGAAAAGTAATATTACAGACATTAAAAAAAATATGTGCATGTGTCAACTTTTATTTAACATCAGTGTATGAACAAATAACAAATGAAGTGTATGCATTTGTTAAAATAAACGAAAATCATTAAAAAAAATATTCAGAAGTTTAGGACAGGTTAATATAAAATCAAAATTAATGATGTGGACTTTTTAATCCACCAACAGTTTCTCTACCTGGAGCCAATGCAATTTCGCTCTGAGATTCTAATATAATTTTCCCATTGAAATCAAAGCAAGGCAGCAGACTCTGTTCAAATAAAATAACGTTTTCCTTCCTGAGGCCAAAGTAATTATTTTTTTCAAAGAATCTCTCCGTGGCTTCTTTGGTGTGCTCACTAGTCATGATATACCTGCAGAAAATTAACATTTTAAAATTAATTTATGTTAAAAAAAAATAACATTTTTCTTCATCATGTTGTGACTCATTTCCCCCACTGATATTATGGATTTTATTCATGCCTAATCTGAAGTAAATACATTTACTATTAAAGCTTGACATACAGCAAAGCAAAAAGTTATACAACATTTTTTATCTTTATAAAATAAATATTCATCTTACAACTAAATTTCTAGACCAGTAGGGAACCCCAATTATTCTTGTCAGCTAATGAAATACAGGTAACAGGTATCAGACAAAGTTTTTCAGAATCGACTTAAGTGCAGTAAGTTTATATTTTGCATGGGATAGTTTTAGTAAGTTTCTAAATCAAACAATATTTTATTGAAGTTTCGGCTACAGAAAATATTACATGATAAAGGTGAGCTTTTATTACAGGGATGGCCTAATACGGCTCATTCAGAAGCGTGAGACTCTTCATGAAGAGTTTTTTTCTCTGCTCCCAAAGAGCTAGATATTTAATAACTTTTGTTCACTAAACTTTAATAAATGGTCTATAGTGTGGCTCTCTATAGAGTATTTTTTACTACATGACAAATCGGATTGGGGCTCGCATCGACCACAGGTGTGGCCTATTCTGTTATATTATGATGGATTTTAACATACTTTGAAGATAAAAATTTCAACTGCTTTTCAGTATGAGGAAAATATTATACATTGGCTTACCAAGGGACAGAGCATGACTGGCCAGACACACGTTTCGCCAACTGTTCCAGCTTTACAATTCTCTCAGCCTGCAGCTGATATAGGGTTTTCCCAGATGGGAGACCAACATCGTACATTCCTTTTGGGTAGGGCACACCCAGCCTTGTGCCCTGCCCACCAGCCAACAAAAGTACAGCCACTTCGCTATTGCCAATGGCAGTAAGACCTGAAGAAATGTAAAAGGGAAAAATATGACATTTAAAAAAAAACAAAAAAGGAAATTTTAGTAGAAAGTGAATCCAGTCAATCTCTTTATCCCCATCAGTACAGTCCTGAGAACAGATACATGCATGAAATTTTGTTTGTAGAAATGTTAATATATATCTCCTGATTATTTGAATATCATTAACTATCATGGGAGTGGGGGGTCAACTGTCCAGGTGATGGTGGGCCATTTATCGGTTACAGTCTAGGTCCATCAAACTAGAACTGGGAATCTAACAATGGCTTGGGAAGGTAAAGGCAACCAGGAATTGTACTAGCCACAGAACTCTAATGAATGTTGTGACTACAACCATTGGTGAACACCATGTCATCTGACTAACAGTAATTATAAGTTCTGTAAATAAGTAAAGTTCCCTTCAGCCCCTAAGACCTCATTGGGGCAGATGAAGTTTAGAATTCATCTATTTCAGTGACATCTGCACATAAGGGGTTTGTGTGGTTAGCTCAACGCCCAGCCGCTATTACTCCCCCAATTTAAAGTCAGGTACCCATTTAAAACTGGGTAGACTTGAGTACTTACACCAGACCCGAAAAATCCCAATAATCTCACTGAGGTTCGAACCCGGGACTCTCCGGTCGACAGTCAATCGCCCTACACCACACGACTACTGGTCCCCTTTACTATCACTGACCTATATTTCTGTACTTGTTCAGGACTTCTTCAGTGCTCCTGGCTACGCTGCCACAAACAGCAGGTTCAAGGGGCTGTAGGTGCTCATCTATCTTCTCACTGTTTTCTTTCAGGGACTGGTCAGCCTCCAGGAAATATTCATTGGCCTCCTGGCAAGTCACAGTGGTATAAAATTGACAAGACTTAAAGTTCCATGAAAGAACAGGCTAGTGAAGCTTATAATAATATCAGATTTTTAAAATATTTTTTTAGATTAAATGCCAATGTTTAAGGTGTGCAATTAGTTTTAAATGATTAACAAACGGTTAAGTTTTTAATGTATAATCTGTAGGAATAATGATCAAATACTGACTGAAACTGCTGCATTTAAAGGATGGCTTAATGGTCAATATTTAAATTCTAGCCTAACCAATTAAACCATATCAACTACTTACCTCTAAATCAATATGTGATATTTCACTGGCCAGTGACTTCTGTTGCTCTTCATTAAGCTGATCCCAAAACTGGAGCAGATGACTTTGACCAGCTGCATCACAGATCTTCTTCAAATGTTCAAACTCCATAATTTATTTTTTCTTCAGTAGTTAAGTTTTGTTTTCTGTGATAAATCTTCTGAAACAAAAAAAAAAAAAATAAATTCACTGAACACATTTCCATTTTATATAAGTGATTACACTTGGTAAATTGTGTACTCTTAGCTAAATCCACTTTAAAAAAAAAAAACAAGAAGGGGGGGGGGAAGGGGTGCAATGTAGCAGTATAATCTTGTATAATCAGGCCCGTACTATCCTACAGAAACATTAGGCACTTCGCATGGGGGTGGGGGGGTCTTAAATACATTATCCCACGAATGTCTATAGATGAGATTAAGAAATAAAATGTACCCTAACTGCTCTCTAGCGTAGGGCCCACACAGCCCTGTAGATGCTAAAATGTCACAGGGCTCAAGATGCTATAAAGACGGCCTTGTTTGTAATCAAGCGTTTACGTTCATAACCTAATAACCAAACTAGTAAAAAAAAAATTCTTGAAAAAAAAAATCAAAGCTTGTGAAATAAAACAAACAACTGATTCAACACACTCACACATAGGTATCCTGTCAGAATGACCTCTATCTCAACACACACACACATAGGTATCCTGTCAGAATTAACCCAATCTCAACACATACATACGTATCAAGTCAGAATGAGCCCTATAATAAATGGTTTATTTACTTTCGAGTCATAAAACAACAACAACAACGACTGTCCCTCTATGCGGACTGTATCTCAAGCGTTGGTAAGCTTCAATATTCCCAGTACAGACCAAAGAACTGCCACCAAAAGCAGACCAAGTTATCAGCGACGATCAGAAGCCACTTCAGAATGATATAGCATACACTGATAAACGTGTGCAAGCCTAGATTACCTTGACTTTGTTCATTCCATGAATGAATGGAAGATGGTCCTCAGTACATACCACCGTCGCTTGATCAGATATCACACCATTGACCACAGGTTCTAAGGCTATAAACATGTTCCCCAATACACTATGATAGTTTGGATTAGTACTTTGGGTCATTGAATCTACTGATCCTTTAAGAACTGCATCCCAGCTCTCAATTTATATATATATATATATATATATATATATATATATGTATGTATATATATATATATATATTAGAGAGCGACCGATAATCGGGTCGGTATCGGACCGATATTGGCACTATCGGTTAATATCGGATCAACCGACTTTTGTAGGGAGCGACCGATAGTCGAACCGATATTGGCACTATGGGTTAACTATCGGACCGGCCGTTTTTTGGCTGCCGATACATTTTTTTTCCACAACAGAGTTGCAAAAAAAAAAAAAAAAATAATTCGTAAAAAACCCAATTCTATAACTAGATCAGACAAGATTTAAAAAAAAAAGGAAAAAAAAAAACCCGTACACAGAAATTGTCACGTCCACAAAAAATTGCATCAGCCATATGACCTTGAAACAATAGGATTGGCATTTTTAACTTCTAATGTATGACCTTGAATGATACAGTAAGCGAACATCTGTGTGTAATTTTTTTTTTGGATGGGAAGTTGGGGGGGGGGGGGAAACAAGACTTACGTGTGGGCGAAGTGTTACGAAATATGATAGGGAAGGGGTGAGCATGGGTTGACATACGTCATTAGTTGTAGCACGAGAAAAACACGTGTTTGGCATTGTTGTTGATTTAAAAAAATATCGGTATCGGTAAAAATGCTGGGGAAAAATATCGATATCGGACTATCGGTAAAAAGGCATATCGGTCTCTCCCTAATATATATATATATATATATATATATATATATATATATATATATACACACATATATAATCCCCTTAAAATAACGCCACCTGGTGACTAAGGCCTCAAAGTAACTTACGATGACGAAATTCGAACTCTTCTTCACAAGATCATACCAATCGAACTTACAACGTCACACTGGAAGAATTCCAGCCTTGAGATATGTCAGCCGCACACAAAATAAAAAACAAACACCCAACATAACAATCAAAGCAACAAATAAAAGAGAAATGTGTCATTTACCAGACCAGTCCAATGGCTATCTTAACAACATTCTGCCCCCATCCCTCCCGGAAACAATTGTACTATGGCACCATCAACAACCACTCACACAACAAATGAAGAGTAAGAGGTCAATGATTACTACATTTTTGTGTGTGTGTGACCAGCCCCATCCCCTGCACGGGAAGTAGAATACGTTTGTCATTCGTCTAGTCCAAGGGGTCGGCAACATTTTGAGACGGAAGAGCCAAAATTTAAAATTTGCATTTTTCTCAAGACTTTAAAGAGCCACTAAAATATTTTGTTTCAAGATTATGGTATTTGATTAGGCCGCCGTTTGACATCGAAAGAGCCGCCCGCGGCTCGCGAGCCGCAGGTTGCCGACCCCCAGGTCTAGTCTACTGATCTACTTACAAATCAACATAATAATATAAGAGACAATGGGTGTGTTCTGTGTTGTAACGTGTATGCTAATGAATAAAAACACACACACACACACACACAGCCCCGGGGAGTAGTGAAACCTATTGATCAGGTTTATATTAACGTGTGAGTGTTTATCATTCTTTTTCACGGCAGACGTCAATACCGGTGTATTATTGACCAATCGGTGAACAGCTGTAAATTTTAAAAAAAAAAAGTCCACCAACCCATCTCAAAAAAAAAAAAAACCGCAGGCCAAAGAATGTTATCATACAATTGAATTATTGAGAACAAGCACACACACAAAGGTGAAAGTTCAACGAGGAGGGTTGGCCATGAATTACTGATGGGGCGATTATTTAGCACGTCGTTAATTCTAAATACGCTTAGAATCAGATATAACGTCATGATACACGCCATTACATCCTAAAAGGTAGGGTCAAAGTAAGAGGGATGCAACATAAAGACAACTTATCAATTGATAGATGTGTGGGGGGTCAGAGGGGCCCCATGAGGTGGAGGTTTCCGGGGGGGGGTAGGGCAAGATAACCTGGCGGCATGACTGTAACAGGACCGTGTTTGGAATGAAACAGTTTGTCTTGATACTAAAACAAAATAGGTAGCCACTAATGAGGCGGCAAAGTAGCACACTCTTTCTACCATCCCCCCAACATAACTTAACCGGGCTTCGAACAAGTGACTCGCACCACGCCACTGCAATGTTCCCTCTAAGCTGAGCGCGTGAGCGATCGCTCACAAGAATTCAGAGCGTCGCTCATACTATACGTATGATCGCTCACTCCGATGGATGACATCGCTTAAATCGCTCAAAAATTTTGGCCTCAAAACAAAATGTCGCTCAGAGACAAAATTTTTTGCTCACTTCATACCACACCTTAGAGGGAACATTGCACGCCAGTCGAGTTCACCACCAAAGTGCCGCCTAGTCATCCAAAATAGACCGGCGGACTGCCGCAATACTTCGCGTCTTAAAATGGGGTCATTAGAAAAAAAACAACAACATACAAACGTTATAAAATATAAAAACATTCAGTGTACAGCCAATTTTCAAAACGTGAAGCTCTTTTCGTCTTATAAACAACAACAAAAAAACTATTGCCTTAACCAGCCATGTACAAGCTACGACCCGCGGGCCAAATGCGGCACACAGGACTGTTAAACCCGGCCCGCTACTCGTTTCAGGGTGAATGAAGCACGTCAATAGCATTGTACGACATGACGTTTACCTTTAATTAAAAATTACATTAGTTATTGTCAACACCCAGCGGCTCTTGGTCCAGCTCGTCGGTCGAATCTAACCAACCCGTTGTGGCCCGCGAACCAAAAAAAAAAGGTTACCCACCCCTGGCTATAACGATGCTAGACGTCGCTATATGAGGACAGAAGCAAGAAAGAAAACAAATCAATGCTGTGACATTGCTTTGATTAGTTTGATCAGCACTTGACGATAACGCCAGGGGGTATGGTAGTTCCTGGACCATAACCGTTGATTCGGTTCTCGGACGAAGATGTGCGGAGGTGTTTGTTTTACGAGGTGAACAGCGATTGATAATGTGATGGGGGGGGGGTCAATAGGGTCACCTAAGGCCACGGACAGATATCAAAACTTCTCTCCTTTAAAATGATCTCGTTGTCAGCTATGGTGGTCTCGTTAAGCGTTTTCAATGGAGCAAGTAACACATCTCCTGGATGCGGGCAACACACCCAACTTTACACCAATCACCAGAAACACTAACCACTCACGAAAGCAGGGGAAACAATTAATAATAAAAACTTACTTTCGCAACTCCGGCACAATAAATGCGAATCGCTTATCCGAAAAAAAAAAACAACCCACGAGATCTGGAGACTGCGGCATGCTAGAAAGTAGTCCCAAATTGCGTCATCACATTTCGTGAACCATTAAGGACGGCGACAAACAAACAGCAGAGTCTGAGACGAACCATATCCCCTACCCCCCCCCCTATCCTCACCACTCCTACTCAAATATTTGAAGGTCTGCCACTTTAAAAGGTCGTCTTTTTTTGCCGAAACATCACAGGTCTGAGCTGATTTAGTGGCATGACTTCACGTTATCAACCGCAAGCATTCCAGGGTGTATAATACCAGGCAGACGAGAGCTCTCCATTTAGTTTCAAGGAGAGAACATACTAGTACATGTATTTATGAATTAAAAAATTATCGAACACATTAGTAGGATTTTAAAACTACTGAACACTGGCGAAAATACATGAAAGTTGACACAAACCTATGGTCGGATATATCAAATGATGACAACAATTTTGCACTAACAAGCTTGAAATTGTCGCGCTTTTCATCATCGCCATCATACCCTTTAATCGATGAGGTCGTTGGGGGGGGGGGGGGGACGGACAAATAGACACACCAGCCAGACATATTTCTCCAGAGTTGCCTGTCCAGCGCGGATTAGTTCAATTCATTCCTTAATTCCCTGTCCATTCTTTTGTATTGTAAACGACGGTCTCCTTCTATACTCCCTTGAAGAATGGTTTTTGGCAGGCTATCATGCTTGGACAAATGACCGAACCATGCCGTCTGACGTCAACTGATTGCTGCCATAATTGTTTCCTGAAATCCCGCGATTGAGTATATAGTCACGTTTTTATCAAAACATAAATAAGGTATTAGTTTTCGGGTACTGCAATTTCGGCCAAAAATAAAAAATAAAGTTATGTGCTTGGTAGAAAAGAATTCAATGTGCGCTCTTGCGTGTTTAAAATAAAATATAAAATCTATCAATTTATTTGATGCTATTACTGGATCGTGAACGGATTAAAGAAAATACAGATCAAAAAGCTGTTCTGAAATAAATTTCCACATAGCAGTTTGAGAAAGAAAAATAAGTTGAAAGTAAATAAAGACAGCTGTGGAGGAAACTGGACCAAAACGAACTAGCCTAACCGGCCATGCTAGTGCTACACCTATCACAATGTAAAAATCATTACTCGATACAAAACAATGAAACACATGTACGTAAACACAGTAATAATAATAAAAACCCGGAGATATCGTTTAGTGCACGTGGTTTTGTGAGATGTTAGGCTAAAAATAGCATAAATAGACCGGATGATATAATTCAAAACAACACAATGACTAAACATCAGGTCACATGTTTTAGAAATAACAATAATAATGATAGTAATATTACTTTAAAAAAAATCATATAATGTAAAAAAAAATTGAATAATGAATGTATCTGACCGACAATGGTAGACTTGCACCGACTTCCCAGCCAACATTAAAAAAAATGTTGCTGACAAAGAATGACAGCCAACAATGCTGTCATAAAAACATAAAATAACACACACATCTATTCAGGGTAAGTGAACTCTGCCGGATTTAGCCCAATGTGTTTTTATGTCCGAGCTAATGGGACTTTACATTTGCATATGAGGGATTTGACTATAGAGGGGCGATAAGATAAAGAGAGGGAGGAGGGGGGGGGAGAGAGAGTTTACGAATGCACATAATGAAAATGTTCTATCTGATTTGAAACCTTTATTTACTGCTTGCATATGCTACGCTCGTCAGCCATCAATCTATTAATAGCATGCACCTTTGAACTCTAGTAGTTATTCAAATGAAGCCCACAGGCATGATAGAAAAAAAAAACAAATCTAGCAGATTGTTCCCAATGATAACCAGAGCCGTTCTAAAGGCTTACAAGAGCTAGTTTGGTGTCACTAGGACAAAACGGTTTCAAATATTGGGCCCCAAATAATCTTCAGAAATTATGTAAAAAAAAAAAAGTAAAGTTCCCTTAACCCTAGCGGGCCATCGGGGCAGATGAAGTGTAGAATTCCTCTGTTTCTATAACCTCGGCATAAGAAGAAGGGATTGTGTGGTTAGCACACCGCCCAGTCGCCTTTACTCCCCCCCCTCCCCAACTTAAAGTCAGGTACCCATTTAAAGCTGGGTGGACTTGTGGGGGACTATCACCAGGACCTGGAAAAAATCCCAAGGTTCTCACTGAGATTCGAACCCGGGACCCTCCGGTCGACAGTCGAGCGCTCTACACCGCACGACCACCCGTCCCCATGGCCCCAAATGACAGCCCTTAAACTGTTAAATAATTTTAGACCGGAAGCTGTTTCACACGGACCAATCATAAGCTTTTTTACCCCCTCTCTCTCATGTTTTAAGATTTGACGAAGTATTTCCTAGCTTTCAATTATCTGGCGACAGGGCCACCTTTAGGGAATATGCTGCCCAGGCAGAGACATACGAGGATGTTTGGGTGACCTAGGGCAGAAAGTATCTGTCGGGGTCCGTCTTAGTATCTGATTAAATAGAAAGTAATCCATGAGTTGGCCTATTTGGCAGAGGGGGGGGGAGCTTCTATAAGTATGGCTCTGTTTTACATTTCTCAAAATTAAGTCTAGTGATATTAGCAGCATGCTGAAAAAAATACCGGTGACATCAGAAATAGTTACATCATTTATAACTATACCAACTAAGTGGACTAAGTGCTTTAAAGCAGTGCTCCCCAGCCCCCAGGTCCGGTGCCGGTCCGTGGATCAAAGGGTACTGGGCAGCCCAATAAACATACAATTATTTCCTTTTTTTTTTACTTATTGTGGTGTATTTCTCTCGGGAAAGTGCGACTTTCCACGGACGAGAGTTTAACAGGGAGCTGAGAGGCTGTGAGCGGCATTGGCGTTGCGTAAATCAAAACATATAAATAATCAACGTGTCCTCTCTCTCTCTCTTTACCTCCCCATCCTCAAGAGGGCCGCGGTGAAATGATTTAAAGTCAACCGGTCCAAGGCGAGAAAAAGGTTGGGAGGACCACTGCTTCAAGGGATAATCATGCCGGATGTGACGTCGTATCAATATAAGACGCCGTGTCAGATGACGTGCGATCGAGAAAGGGCGTTTGAAAGAGGGTTGGTAACGTGTAGAGAGGGGCGTAATGATTTGGTGGGGGGGGGGAAGGAGGAAAATAAACGCCCGCAGCGACACCACTTGAATTGTGACAAGATAAGACAACTCAACTAATAACACAGACAAACCCCCACAGTAACAAATGCCGACAGTGGATGACGTATACCAGGATGATACTGCATGCAATCTGCCTGCGCCCTCTCCACGCCCCCTCTGTCATCTTATCACAACGACGTGCAGTGTATCATCAGTGAACAATATAAGATTAATGTAAAAATAAACACAGACAGACACACACACACACACATTATAATATACTAGTGGAAAAAGCCTGCTGAAGCTGACTGAACAAAGAAATATACGAAATACTGCCAATAGAAAAGAACATGTGGCCTTTATTGTCATAAGCTATGAACAGAAATAACAAAACAAAAAAAAAGTATGAAATATAACGCATACACCGCACGATATGAAAACTACCAGAGGGAGACACAAATTTACAACGCATACACCGCACGATATGAAAACTACCAGAGGGAGACACACAGGTTAGGCCGTTATGTATTTAAGGATATATTCAAAGCAAAAAAAAAAACTGTCAGGACAGTGAAAGTATGTCAGGGTGTAGGTGAATGTAAGTTCAAGCTTTGGGACAATTTAAAGTAATTCGATATGAGATGGGGGAGCAGAAAGGGAGACAGAACCCATTCACTTTAACGAGGTAGGGGGATTTTAGACAAAGAATAGTGTCCAGGTAGAATTCAGGAAGAGGCGACGACGTGGGCAGGTTCATGAGTTCAGGGTAGGGCTGTGCTACAAATAAATCAAGGCAAGAAACAATGTGTCAGTGGGGAAGAATTCAATTAACATTAGAAGTGCGATGTCACGTTTAGTCTGCTAGGTTCACCAAAATCTTAATTATGCAGTGAATGGGAGACTTTAGAATGATAGGATGCTTTGTCCAGCTAGCCTATATAAGAAAACGTAAAGTTAGTTCGGGAGGAATTGTCGGGAGGAATCGCTGAGCGTAGATCGTCCGTGTTGTGTAGTTTGTTAGTGTTAGGTAGACTTGTTTGAATTGATGAACTTTGTGACCGGGGGTTTTAGCGTTATGTTTCGAGGATTAAACATATTGAACATGTTGTAAAGTATTTATGACGTGTATTACATTCAATAAAGCGATGACCAGTGTCATATTTGTGTCAACTTGACTTATAGTCTTTTATTGAAAGTGTTTGTGCGATTCAGTATATGTTTATTGTGAAGGAAAAATAAATAAAAGAAAGAAGTAATAAGCAAGCCCAATAGCCATCCCTGACACAAACATATGACGACATTTATAAGTTTAACGGATTAAGAACTTTGTGAGACCCCGGGGGGGGGGGAGACCACTCTAAAGTAAAGTGATAGCAGCCGATTGACAGTGGCCCAGTAGGATTGGGGGGGGGGGGGTGTCGATCGATGTCTTGCAGGTTGCCAGTTGTTTTTTTTTTAAGACAACAACAAACCAACTCCGTTACGCCAATTGGCCAGCTGAGCAAACATCACAACATAGCTGCATCAAAGAGTGGGGGGGGGGGGTGTTACAAGTTCGACTCAGCTACCTTATAGGGTCACAGTTGTGTGTGTGTGTATGTCTGTGGGGGAGGGGAGCGGAAGTTCGACAAATAAACAGACAGAAAACAAAAGAGAATCAAATAAATGGAGGAAGTGGAGGATCACAGAGGTGAAAAGTCAAGATTCAACATTCAGTTGTAAAATAATTTAGTGACGATCAGATACAAGTCCTACCTGTGTGCGTGCGTGTGTGTGTAATATAAGCGATGAATCGTCCATTGAAATTTCAAAAAAACGTGTATCGACAAAATACACAAAACTAAATGTGAGCTTTTTTTCCTACGTAACTGTCTCGTTTTATAAGTAAATATTGGTGGGGGTTGGGGGTAGGGGGCGGGGCATATCGTGGCCAGTGAGACTAAAACGAAAACAATCAGGATGAAGCCACTCCCGTAATTTACGTACCCGACCAAATCTGTGGTGACGGTGGGATGGGGTGATATAAAACAACCCCCCTCCCCACCTGCGAGACACCTTTAATTTATTAGTAATGTGTCACGCAGATGCGCAACTCGGAAAGGGGGGAGGGGGGGGGGGTCCAAATGCTAAAGTCCCCCTTACCCGGCCCCAGCTTTTTATTTTTACATTAAATATAAAGTACATTATCTCATGTCATGATGTCGAATATCAGAATGCAGAGGCCCCCAAAGAGGCCAAGACCCCCCCCCTCGGGATCCCCAAATCCCTCGGTTCGGCACTAAACGTGTGGCCGCCGATGGAAAGAGAAATAGAAAGGGAATATTAAAAAAAAATATGTTTGTGTTTGTATCTACATATGTGTGTCAAGATGCCCCCGCATGGAATGTATACAGTTTCTGATAACTATCGTATACGGCACGCAGTTTATGTGGTATATAACCTACAGTCTTGATACTACCTCGTTTTATTCAAAGGAATCCGGGACCCATTTCACATTGGGGTGACGTGACTACCAAGACTACCATGTGAAATACATGTAAATACACCTAGCCGCCTAAATAAAAAACAGATAACGTTTATCTATGCTTCCCTCAAGTGTTCAAGTGGAATGCCCGATAGTTTAGACAAATATGGATTTGGTTAAACAAAAATAATACAAAAAAAAAATAATAAACCCGGCAGCGACATCTACAACCACTGGCCAAGAGCGTTCCTTACATATCTGACCAGGGCCGTTTTAAGGTCATCATAGGCCCTAGGCACTTTCAAAGTCGTAGGGCCTAGGCACTTTCAAAGTCTTAGGCCCTAGGCACTTTCAAAGTCGTAGGCCCTAGGCACTTTCAAAGTCATAGGCCCTAGGCACTTTCAAAGTCATAGGCCCTAGGCACTTTCAAAGTCGTAGGCCCTAGGCACTTTCAAAGTCGTAGGCCCTCTCCGACTGCATTTTTAAAATATTTTTGAAGAATGCACTTGTTTTCACTTTATGTTCTGGCTTTCGTAGGCCCTAGGCGCAGTGCCTACTATGCCTATAGGATAAAGCGGCCCTGTATCTGACTTAGGGGACCTATAGTTTTCCATATAATCAACCTAAACTTCGTTTAGCTTGTTCTGAGATTGAAAAATTATAAAAAAGAGTCTTTAAGTAGGTAATAGTTTTGAACTTTGTGTCATACACACATTTTTTTTTGGGTCTAATTTAAAAGTGGGGCAAGCTGGCGGAGCGTTACAATTTCAGTTAAGATCCAGATGTGTAGGTAAAGACGGACGAACCCACATCCTTGATCTACAAACGGATATACCGTGAAGCTATAAATACCATGGCCGTGTGTGCAACCTATAAATCATGTAGGAAGTAAACCTGTTGTGTGTGTGTGTGTGTGTGTGTGTGTATGTGTAGGGGGGAGGTGCCGGGGGCAAATCAATGTATGAATGAATTCACAAACGGAACTCTAGGTGGGTGGTTACTAGTTAGTGACAAAATGACGTCGACAAATACCAAATCATGGACAGTAAGTGTGTGTGTGTGTGAGAGAGAGAGGGGGGGAGGGGGAGAGAGAGGGGGAGGGGGAGGGAGGGAGGGAGGGAGAAAGAGAGAGAGAGAGAGAGAGAGAGGGATAGAGTGTGTGTGTCAGACGGAGAGAGAAAGAGAAGGGATATTGGCAAACAAGAAACAAAATAGGCTCGTCGGCATCTTTTGTATCCACAAATTCGGACAAGACGATGTTCAATCACAGGCGATCATGATGACATTACACACACACACACACACAAAACAAAAGGGGGGGGGACCAATGCTCAAAAAAACATCAGAGAAATTTTACTGTCTTTTTTGTTACCAACGAAACAAAAAAAAACCCAAGGTAATATTAAAGCGAATCCTAGAAATGTTATTTCCTATTAAAGGTAAATGAACCCCCCCCCACCCCAACCTCAGGAAGTCAGATGCTCATGAGCAATATCGGTTACGTCATTCAAGTCGAAAGGATATCACATATAAAGAAAAAAATCTTTTTTTTTTATATTTAAATACACGCACGCGTCTTATTACGTCACCCCCCCCCAGCACGTGACGCGCACAAAGGTCAAGAGTTGAAATATGTAGATCAATGGGGTTGTTTTTCTTTTTAAAACGCAGCCTAACAATTAAAGCTGACAGTGTTAAATTGGCTTTATATTGTTCGTTGCTAGACTAGAAACATATTAATAAAACAGACTAAAAATTGAACAATGCAAAACGTGAACACGATTCCACGGGCGGATGCGTCACACAGTGGGGACTGAGCCATCACAGCTGAAGTGTCCCCTGCAATCAAGTTGATTGGCCAGCTCAGTCCGGGCCCCTAAAACTCGCAGGGCCCCTGTGCTTTCCCCACCTGCCCCCCTCCCCGCTCTGGTCGGGACTGACTGTATACAACATTTACGTGAAGGAGATGAGAAGATTGTGAGCTGGATCTAACAGTCATGTGAGCGAATCTACGATGGTCGTGCGGTAAAGCGCTCGACTGTCGACCTGATGGTACTTGGTTCGATCTCCGGTGAGGACCAATTTGTATTCAGGTCATGGCTTAAGTCCCCACTATGTCTTTTGTGGGGATGAAAGAAGGGCACCGTAAAAACCGTCCCATTAGTGGTTAATAGGATCTAAGAGATTTCATCTCATCTTTACAGGGACTACACACACACACACACATACCTGTAGGCGCGCGCTGCCAAAGAACACGGAAGTGTCGCTCTAAAGACGGTGGAAAGATAAAAGAGGCCAAACAACATAGCAAGTGTTTATGCGGACAGACACAGCTCGAGGAAGTCTAACAAGTAGGAAGGGATCACATGTCTCAGTGTCTTCTATGGATGATAATAAGGAGATACAAATTGAAACGAAATATTTTCCAGTTGAGTAATTGATGAATCACATGACACATGAACATCATGATGTTCCACTCCCACCATCCATTTTTGTTAAGATGTATTTTTTTTTAAAGTACATTTAGCTTTTATAAATAGCATACGACATTCCCAATAGAAAAAAAAATACAATAAATTGTAATGTAATAAGATCTTTTCAGAGTACGCAAGGTGGGCTTTTAGTCCATACAAGATGGGCTTTTGGTCCATACAAGATGGGCTTTTTGTCCATACAAGATGGGCTTTTAGTCCATACAATATGGGCTTTTAGTCCATACAATATGGGCTTTTTGTCCATTAAAAATGACGTCAAACCAGGGCCGCTGCCTGGAAATCTCGGGCTTCCGACAATCTCTGGCCACTAGCCCCCCCCCGCCCCCCCTCCATCCGTAAAAAAACAAACAAACAAACAACAGGTTAACATATAACAGAGTGGTAAGGGGTACAAGCCCCCGGCGGTTCTGACAAGCATTCATGTTGCATCTCCCCACTCCCAACACCCTAAATCCGACCTCCAACACCAACGTCCTACATGCTTAGTGCACGTAAGCCATAATGACGCAAACCACGACAGGGATTAAAAACAACAACAACGACAACAACAGCATAACGAACATTCTTACAACTTTATCAGACAAAACAGATTCAGTTACCTACAACACACACACACACACATATATATATATATCTATATATATATATCAATCATACTTTACCACCCCCACCTTTTTTTACCTTGCTATTCAATCTTCTGAAACCGAAGCTTAGACACACACACAAGAATACCCACACACTCTTGACTATTTTTGGGTTACTTCCTTAATGATAATGATATTAATAATAGGGGCGGTTTACAAAGTAAAAAAAAAAACTTCAACTACTCCAGGGCACTTCTGATATAACCAAAAACGATAAGATGAAGTAGGCCTTTATAACGGCATTCAACGGTCCATATATATATATATATATATATATATATACAGGGGTTTTTTGCTCAATAAGAGGTGGTGGGTCTCTTCAATAAGAGGTGGTGGGTCTCTGAAGTTTTTAACTTTTTACCAAATGAAGAAAACTATAAGAGGTGCCGGGTTGCATTTCAGAGGTGCCGGATCGCAGATCCGGCGCGCTACATGGCAAAAAAACCCCTGTATATATATATATATATATATATATATATATATATATATAAATATATATATATATATATTTACAAATCATGTTAACTTGAAAGACAACGGGGTACTCGTCGCGAGAAACACGGCAGAGTTGAAAGGTGAATTACGGTGACATTGTTATTTGACGCCGGAATCATTTAGCTATCATCTTCTTCTACGAGAAACGCTCAGAACGAAAGCATTGTTTCATTTATATTGTCGACGCCTTTTGACTGTCTTGTGTATTTGGGAATTTTTTTCTCTCTCTTTCATATGGCTTTTTTGTTATAGATACATAATTTTCATCGTATTTGATGTAAAGGGGGACTATCAAACTTTAAAAACATAAGACTTTATCGTAAATCAGTAGGACAAGAGCAACATTAGTATAGATTTTAAAAAAAAATGCCCATTGGCGATTGTATAATATCTACACATCTGTCTATTTATATATATAGGCCTATATCTGTATATCAGCCTATCGGTCTATCTATCTACTTTTCAAACTAGCTATCTTTTAATATTTAACCGCTTACCAGCCTGCGTTCTGCTAAATTTCAAATAATCTTTTTAATTAAGCCTGGATTAAAAAAAAAGAAAAAGTAAAATACACGTGAAAAATGTTCCCCCGTGGAAACATAAGTAGAGTTTTAATTAAATCAAACTACAGTTGTGGCATTAAGACAAACAGTGTCGTTGTGATAAAAAAAACAATGCTTTGTTTTCATGCTTTTTTAAAATTTACTTTTGTATGCTGACCTTTGCCCCCCCCCCAAGCCCTCTCACAGAAAGTACATGGCGCATGACTGTATTTATGAGTAATATTTAAGGTCAGGGTCATGGATGGTCCGAAATTTGAAGGGTCTGAGTCTTATAGTTTAAAGCTAACTACATCTTGATACGCTGTCCGAAATAAACAGGCACGTTGTAAACAATGGGATGCTAGCATCACTGGTGCCAACATCGCAAAAGAAAAAAAAACGAAGACTGTATCGCTCAGATTTCAGGCACTAAAAAGGTTAACGCGGCAACACCTACTAAGACATGAATTACGCTATGTATTGTTCGACCACATTTGATTGTATTTTGTCAAAACGTCGATACTGATGTCTCGATATCTTGTATTTCAAGTTATTTCTATACATTATAATGTAAAACACACACACACACACACTTGGACAGATTCAAAATAACATGGACACAGTCCCAGAATGAAAGCGGGAGCAGGGCTGTGGCAATGGGGATGCCGTGCCAATTTTAACACCGGGGATGCCGTGCCAACTTTACACCGGAGATGCCGTGCCAACTTTAACACCGGGGATGCCGTGCCAACTTTAACACTGGGGATGCCGTGCCAACTTAAACACATATCAGCAGCATTACTGGCCCTATGGGATACAATCATCCGCTACAAAATTACTTAGCGGGTTTGATCAGAGGGGCGCTACAGTTGGTGGAGATCTTCAGAGGCCCAATAGCTGGCGGCAGGAAGGGGGCACATTTCAGCGTTCCTTCTGGCAGCCTTTTTATTTAAAATTTGTGATCAAGTCTAAACAGGCAGTCTTTAACAAAGAAAAAAAAAGTTTACATTCTGATGCTGGGTAATACGTGATTCTATGATCCAGCCTTTTCAATATAAACCAAAGGCTACAATATATCAATCCAATCTCTCTCTCTCCCTCTCTCTCTCTCTATTACAGTGCTTTTTTTTGTAAAGAAATAGGTGCCGGTACTCAGTGATGGATTGCGTAACTTTTAACTACCAGTTCGCCCCTCGATGCAATTCTTATTGCGCGCAATTTTAAAATAATTCAATATTAACAAATTAATAATATAATAAATTAATAATAAACATTAAAATACAAGAAAAGTAATGATTTGTTCCCCACATTGAAAAAGGTGCCGGTTCGCTGTACCGGTGCGTACCGGCACAAAAAAGCACTCTGTATATATATATATATATATATATATATATATATATATATATATATATATATATATATCAGAGATGAGCGGACAGCGGACGCGTCCGCTTGCGGACGCAGATCCGCAGACTTTTCCGAATCCGCGGACTGACAGCGGACGCTTCGTATGGTTAAGTTGCGGCCTCGCGGACTGACGCGGATCTTATTTAGCGTTACCCTATAAAAATTTCAAATCATTTAAACAGCTAAATCTCAGCAATGCGGACGCGCAGACTGACTGCGGACCGATGTTGTAAGATTCTGCGGACGCGGATCATTGATAGAAATCCGCGGACGGACGCTAAATTTCAAGATCCGCACACCTCTGATATATATATATATATATATATATATATATATATATATATATATATATATATATATATATATATACAAAAACACGCACATAGGCCTACACATTGATTATTGTTTACGTGGGCTATTTAGTTTAGCGTCAATGCGTTCATATCTTTAATAAAGAAGACATACTTACCAGATATCACATATATAAATATATAGAGACCAATGACAGCTAAATTAATCTGGTAGAGCCAATCTTTAGTCTACCACCAGGCTTCACCCTATTTTTTTTTTTTTATATAAATTAGTTCACCTTTATATTATATATAGTTACCACAGTTTTTTTTTTCCACCAGAGGCGCTTATGTCAGTACCCATGACATCATTCAAAAAAAAATTAAAACAGCAACAAAAAGTCAGACGTCATTTGTTGATTGTTGTTTTTTTCTACCCCCCCTCCACCCCAACCCTTCCTTACCAGTTTACTGAAGATTAGAATTACGATAGTTAGACGGCATAACAAAACACAAAAACTAAATCCTCATTTTTTTAAATTGAACATAATCATCTGTTAATAATGACAGAAGCCGGCTGGCGCGCGCACAAATATTTGCTTTGACACGTTGCATCATTACATATGATGCAAAAATGTCGGGGGTGGGGTGGGGGGGGGCCGAGCGATACACTGAGTCAGCACTCGGCACATGTGATCCAAATCACATAATACATGTACAAATGTGTCAGCCCCAAATGTACGATTTAAAAAAAAAACAACGGGGAAAAAAAAGGGGATGGGGTGGAGTCTTATAAATCAGATAATGGCTGATATTATGTCTTCGGGAAACACTAAAATAAAAGAAAGGAAATGAGGGCGTGACAAGTAACGGGGGGATGGATTATCGAAATGAGACTTGAAAATAAGAAGGAAAAAAAAAAGAGAGGGGGGAGGGGGAGAGGGGTCAATGAGACCGATACGAAATGAATCTCTATAATGGGTGAGGTAATATCATGCAGCAGAAGGAGGTGGGGGTGGGGGCAATCAGAAAACATGTCGAGGGGGGCCCCGGCGGGTATAATCTTATATTAAATGACACAGTATGTGAGATAAGAAGCAGTAATGGCGGCCTTAGGGTCTCGCCCCCCCCACCCCTCAGGGCACACCCCCGGGACTGAAAAGAAGCCCCGAGATGGATTAGATTTGATTCGAGATATAGCCTTTTCTCTTGCGCATTCAAACATTATGCTAAGATCACCTCCGCAAGAAAGGGGGTGGGGAGGATGATTTTTTTAGGGAACCCGAGATGAGCTGGCGTGACATAGAAAACATGTCCACTCCATCGCTTGGGGGCGGGGGGGGAGGCTGTCAATTGTTAAAAGGAGGCACCTTCGAAGCAATTACATGGGATCGAAGCAATTACATGGGATCGCGGTGGTTACTCGAGACGCTAGAGATTTGAACCCACGACCTACGACGCCATGCGAAACAGAATCAGACACTCACTATCATCGACCTCTCGCCACCCCCCTCCCCCCACAAACCACACTTTTCTCTTTCCTGCATTTTCAACCATAGGGTGACGATAAGACATGTTTGATTGTACTACATAGATTTTTTTTTTTATAGTTTTTGTGTCTTTTGGTTAGAGTATGAAAATTATATGCCCGCAGCAAGACTATGTGGAAAAAGAGAATGTGAGAGGAGAAAGAGGTTTCCTTTTGATGAAAAAAAAAAATGATTGCTGCCATGTTTATAAGTAAAGTTCCAGTTGCCCTAACAGGCCATCGGGGCAGATGAAGTGTAGAATTCATCTGTTTCTATAACCTCGGCATATGAAGGGATTGTGTGATTGGCACAATGCTTAGCGTCTTTACTTCCCCAACTTTAGTCAGGTACCCATTTAAAGCTGGGTGAACTTGTGGGACGACTTTGTACCAAAGTTCACCTGGAAAAATTTCCATGGGCCTCACTGAGGATCGAACCCAGGACTCTCAGGTCGACAGTCGAGTATCTACACCACTCGTCCATCCGTCCCACACTAAATATTAGATTTTGATTTAATTATGTGAATAGCCAATCATTTGTTCATTGTTCGCTCACTTCTCATATTTATTTTACCTCTTTTACATTTTAGTAATGTTTGCTATATAATATTTAGATTAACTTAATAATATACAGCTATGTCTCTTCAAATACATGTATTTATGCTATGTTATTACATGGTCCATTTTTTTATTCATCAGTAAATGAATTTGAAAAGTCTGCAGAAGCAGAAAAACCTAAAGTGAAGTAAGAAAAAAAACTATTTAAATTTTTCATATTTTAAATTCTTTTTCAAATTGATATTTATAAACTAACGAAAAAAAAAATACACATAAAGAAAAAATTAACATTTCTCAATGGATGAATGGAGATAAATATCTAAAAGTTTAACAAACAATAAGTAGAAATGAAATATATTGTCCGAAAAAATTTTGAATATGAACAGTGTGCAAACACTCACATCTGACTGGTCAACTAGTATAAATAGTTCAATTAATTAGAATTAAAAATCAACAAATACCACCAATTCAATAAATAGCATACACAAAAAAAAGAACTTGAGGTTTAAATCTGAAGAATATAAAGAATTACTAAATAATATGTGTACCAACTTTTCAGCGGAACACAACCAAGAAGATGGCCAAAAAAAATCTTCACAAGCAACAACATTCCTTCACACACAGAAGAGGTCTAACTTTGACAAAAGTAAACAAGGAAAAGGATTGAGACACCATAAGCCTCTGATACTTATGCGCTTACACTTTAAGAGAAGAAAAAAACAACAATACAGACTCAAACAAACAGACCTGTATAAATATATCAACTAACAAGTCTGCTGCTGCCTGTTACATTTAGACATAAAAAAGACATGGAAAATGCAAAAATGATTGTTCACATTCTACTCAAGACAGTCTCTTTTCAGCTACATATTAAATATTTGATTTAAAAATTGTGTGCCATCTTACATTACTAACAAGTGACATGGAGTGGGTCACAGGCACAATAATCAAAACATTAGGGCATTGAGGGAATAAACAACGACAGAATTCTCCCTTATGGCAACCTAGTAAATATTTTCCTTTATTTAATTTCTCAAATCAAATGGCATAAATGTATATCTTTTTAAAGGTACTAATTATTATGGTTTCGTTCATCGATATCATAAAAGAATAGTAAAATAATTATAGTGATCAAAACAAATATATGTATGTTCATTAGTAATTTAAGACTTTTAAACAATTAAAGATCTGCATAAAGCTGCTCATCAACATCATTGCCCGTCACTCCTATCGGAGTATGGGCCAAAACTAAAGATCTCCAGTTACTTCTGTCAATTAGCAGCAAAAAGAAGCATACTTAGCAAAACAAGGATCAGTAATATCATCTATTAAAATCTGCTACACTATATTTAGAAAAGCTAAAATAGAAAAATGAAGTGCTTCAGGCGTAAAGCACTGAATGAAAAAGGTCAAACTAGAAATTATTTTTTACATTATTATTCTGAAGTGAGAACATTTTTACTTCATTAGAATACATTCAACACAACAAAAACAACAATTTTGCAGCAAATTCTACTAAGCTGATAATATAAAATAATGATACAATTAATTACTAACATTTTTGTTGATAAATTGTTACTGAAAACAACCTCATCTAATTTATTAAACTGCACATCATAAAAATGTTTTAACTGATTTAGAAAGAAAAAAGTAAAAGAAACTTATAAGGAAATTAACTGTGGTACTCTCTTGCATTGGATTAGCAAATGATTTAGTTTGTATTTTACAATGTAACGTGCATGTATAATAGAGTGTGAATGTGAAATAAAATGACAAATACATGGTTTTATCATTAATTCATATTTTTATACATTGTAAATTGTAATTGAAGTAGATGAAATATATATTCAGCTTGCCGATAACAATCAAGTTTTCAATGTGGCCCTCCATAGTAAAAGTTTGGCCACCCCTGATCTAGTGAATGACACAACGTTAATTAAATTTTCCCTTGATGCCCTAAGAATGTACTTATTATATTGTATAGCCATTAGCGTACAAATTACTAAATTATATAAGCATAGTCATAGAAATTATTAAATTAGATATTGCAGTATTTGCTGGAGATATTTTAAAAGGACTGTTTACTTATTTTTTAAGGACAATATGCTACGATTTTACCTCTGGCTTTTTTTACTTTTCTAGAAGACATGATTAGTAGTAATTAGAAAATTGTAACTATAACTAAGCCTAGCCCTAGGCTAAGCAAGTAGGCCAGATAATATCATACTGATTTAATTTTGTATGATTTTTACTTTTCAAATTTAAAACAACCTCATTTGATTTAATGCTGTAAAATGAATTAAGTTATTTTATTAACTATATAATAAAATGAATGATGATATAGTATACAGTATAGAAAGTATATAGTAATATAAATATAGTCAATCTCAATAGTTATAATTAATATTAATTAATACTATTAAATGTATAGCTTTATTTCAATTAAATAGTAAATAGACTAAATGGTATCCTTAGGCTTAGTATGCCAATTAAAAATTAATTATCACTCACAAATTCAAATATGAAATACTATGTCAAATTATTATAACAAAAATGTCAAAAAGTCAAAGATGAAACTGAAAGATTTTTTTTAAGCCATAATAATATATAATGGGATTACTTCAGATTAGTCTTTTCAGTCCCAAAGCGGGTCATTACTAAACATGACTTTAACAAAACTAGGTTAATGTGTAAAAATAAAAAAAAATTAATTTAATTACATTTCTTTTACAATACAGTTTACAGACTAACAAAGACTGTCAGTAGTGTCAGACTAATATTCTTGTCAGTATTCTTGTCTGAGTTTAAATTTTATGACTGTTCAATCTTTCTGTAAATATGTAACTTGTAATCTAAGAATAGAAAATAATTAAATTTTAAAATAAAATAAATTAAAAAACAACGATGATACTTACTAAAAACTGTATATTTTTCTGAATGTTACACTTAAATTTTCTCCGGTCTAATCGTACCTCAAATTCAAATAACAGGATGGGAGGGGCAGGGTATCTCCGTGTAAACAGGAAGTGGTACGTGTGTAAGATAACTTTTAAAATTGTTAACAGGTTTATGACAGAATAAAATACCTATTTTTTAAAGCTAAACTACTATCATCTGTGTTTAATTAACATCTTATTGTACCATCAAGTTAACAGCATAAAATTTGCATTAAATTACTTTTTCAATATATATTTGAAAAGTATTATTTAAAATTTAAGCATTACTTAGAAGGCGTACAAGGCTACAACACAACATAAACATGTATTTTATATCAAGATGAGGGCAAAGCCTAAGGGCATGAGAGATAACAATGTTATTGTTTTTCATCACCAGTGTCACACAAAGGTTGTTTCTGGAATCCAGTGGCGTCGTCAGCGAACTCTACTTGGAGTCACAAATGTTCTCAAATACTACCGGTATATTAAGTGAATGTCTCGAGCAGTGCTCGATTTAAGAAAAAAACCAGTGTCGGGGAGGGAAAAAAATTCTGCAAAGCCGGGGATAAATGTCTACGAAACACCCATTTTATGTGATTTGTTATTCGAAAAATTAATCTCGTAATGAATGTGACGTAATTAAGTATGGCAGACGCCGCCCCATCCGATGGAAGAGTGTTAGCTGTTGGCCTACGCAGGCCCGTAGCCAGGTCAAAGTAAGCAGGGGGCACCAATACCCAGCAAGGGGGTACCTTTACTTTTTCCTCTTTTCTTCTTTTTGAAGCCGGGGGGGGCACTCCATACCTAGCCCCCCAGTGCCCCCCCTGGCTACGGGGCTGGGCCTACGCAGGTACAGATAATGCCGGTCTAGACCAGCGGCAATTTTTTAAAATTAGAAAAATGTAACTTATACGAGTTGGAATTCAGAGGCGTACCTAGGGTGTGTGTGGGGGGGTCCTAATTCGAAAGTCCCGCCGGGCCCCAGCTTTTTTTTTTTTACATTACATATTAAGTACATTATTTCATATCATGGTGTCGAATTTCTAAATGCAGGGGCCCCCAATAAGGCCAAGCCACCCAAATTCCTAGGTTCGGCACTGTTGAAATTCGAACAAATTAATACATTACGGCAGCGAACACCCCAAATCCCGTTCCCTCTGTCAGCATACAACGTGCCGCCCAAGCCTATTTACACCACTGCTAGTGTGGTATTTTTGGAGTCCGCCCCGGGCGTCACCATTGCTTGTTAAAATTGTGCTTTTATAGATGAAGTATTCCTTTTAAATACGATTCTGCCTCTCTCTCATATCATCGTAAAGTGTAGGCTAACTGTAAATGAATTGTGAATACAATGTAATTAACACTCCTTATTTATATCTCGTTAGGACAAAGCCGTCATAAGTGCTCAACTTCACCGGTACACAAATGAGCAAATCACATGCTCTTGAAGGATCGACGGTGGTGCGTAGGTCAGTGAATTGAAAATAGCTGACGTGGGAGTGTAAAGGGAAGCAACCACGTAAAAAAAACAACAACAAGCGAGTGATTTTCTTTAATCTTCATGATATTTTTAGTTTTAAGTTACGAAATTGAGCATATCTAATTCTCACATTGTTACTTTCAGCCATGATTCTTATTAAGCTGCTAGTTTTTTCATTCGTTTCGGCTGTGCATCAAGCAATCCAAGCAGATTTAGGCCAAGGATATGAAGTAATAATCGACGACAACACCGACAGTACCAAAACTGTTGATGTTGCTAGTGATACCAGCATTGATGCCGAACTAAAGACAGCAGAAATATTAGAAGTTGAAAAGATCGTTGAAAATGTTCAAGAATCTCTTAATGACATTCCATACGAAGACAGTATCAATACTGTGTTGATTCTAGAACAGGAACAAACTTTTGATAAACTCTATGTAGCTGGTGTTAGAGCTTATGATGATCACCTATGGTATTCATGTGCAAGTAAAATAGAAAGAGCTATAAAAGATTACAAGAATTATAAAACAATTTTAACCAATTGTAGGCTTGATTGTAGTAAAGGCTTACGTTCTTCCAAATTGTCCAATCTTACTACCAATTTTCCAGAATATTCTTCTTATGTCAGATTTCTGACAGCAGCAGATTGTTTCAGAAGATGTAAAAATGAGTCCATCAAGACTCATCCAAAGGTTACCCAACAACTGGAAAATATTTTTGAGAAAAGAAAGCCTTACACTTATCTACAGTTCTGCAGTTTTAAGGTACTGAAACCATTGAAGCTTTTATAAATATTTAATATCACTAAGTCGTTTAAGTAGGCTTAGCAAAGTCTGTAATATTCAATCAATCATTCAATGTCAATCATGAAATAAAAAAATAAAAAAAATGTATCATTGCCATCAAGTTCTTAACTCAAAATCTGGTTAATTTACATGATTATAAAGTACTACTCTAGGAAATAATAAAAAAAAAATTCCAATTTTAATCATATTCTTAAACATTATTTTATACTTTTTTTTTAATTTTTATTTCAATAGCTTGATCGTCTTAGTCAAGCTGCATCTGCTGCTTACACATATTATTTGGCAAATCCAAATGATGAAGATACAAAACAGAATATTCAATTCTACAGAGATAGAGCTGGAGTATCAGAAGATGAATTTATTGATATGGAGATGTTGCCTTACAAAGTAAAAAAATGTAGAGAAATCATATAAATTGCTCATTTTTGTTACCTTTTTATTTTTAAAAGCAAATTTTTTAATTTTGATTTAAAAACAATTTTTCATTTTCAGTTGAATTAAATTATTTTTTAAAATTAACATCTAAATATTCTTTTTTTGCTGTGAAAAAAAAAACAACTTTTAAAAACTTTGCTCATAATTATTGCTCCTATCATCCATTTATAGCGAAGAGCTTATAAAAAAAGATGTATTGTCGTTACATTTTTTTGCTATAAATTTATCAAGTATCAAAATTGTATTATTTTAATAATTTCATAAAGTGCAATATTAAAAAAAACAGATTTTGTAAATAATTATAGTTAACTTTTAAAAAATTTGTCTTTGTCTTGTTAAATAAAATTAAAAAAAAAATCTTTTTGTTAGGAACATTATATACGAGGATTGTTTGCTTATCAAAATGAGCAATGGAAAGAGCTGATAAATTTGATTGAATTGAGTTTAGAAGATTACTGGAAGCAAGATGAAAAATGTCATGCAGATTGTGAAGCCCAAGGCAAAGTTACTGGTAATGAGCTTACAACAACAGTAGCAGGTATGGTAATTTATTGCACATGTATCATTTTCTTTTTTGGACAAAGAAAATATTTTCAGACCCTAATTGACTATAAAAATTTTACTATGCATTTATTAGTCTTTGCATTTAGGCAATTTTTAGTGCTATACAAATATATTTTGAAATATTAAAATTTAGGCAGTGGCTTGAATACGACCGGTGTGTTTCGTATTTTTTTCGAGACACGACCAGCAAACTTTGATGACGTCAGTAAACAGAATGAATGAGAACTCGTATTTACTGCAGACTTTGATGACGTCATTTGCTGTTAATAATCGGAGATATTTTTATATTTGGCTTAAATTTTTCGGGTCTGTCCAAGCCTAATAAATAAAGTCATTTGCTGTTAATAATCGGAGATATTTTTATAATAGTTTTTTTGAAATAAATACGGCTTTGAATTGTATATTTTTGTTGTCAGGATATATGTCTAAGACTAAGAGTTTCGGGTCTGCCCAAGCCCTAATAAAGTCGGACGAATAAAACAAAAAATTATCACGCTAAATTAGTGTCTCTATTACTGCCCCCAAAAGCTAACACTCGTTAATTAGTGTAATTAAGTATTTGGTTCGATTCTCGGATATAAATGCTTCCCCATCCCCTCTATTTTTGGTTTCTTAATCTTAGTATTATTTAGTAAATTTTAAATATGTAGACGTCTCTGAATTTTTAAAGTGTGACGCAAAAATGATGGTAAGGAAAAAGTTATGTAATATTGTATAGGACTAGCTATACACTGCAAAGAAGCCTTTGCAGGAAGATAAACTAGCAAAAGAAGCCATTGCCCGAAAGACCTAAGTTGGGGGGCCTTGCATTTGACATTCGATACCATGACATGAGATTATGTACTTAATATTTAATGTAAAAAATAATTTTGGGGTCTCGAGCTGGAGCCAGCGAGACTTTTAGTTTTGGACCCCCCCTCCCTTAAAATTATTTCGCCTCTAGTGTTTTCCCAGCTTTGATACATATTTTCAAAATATTTTTTTTTTTTTTTTAGTTATGAAATAGTTAAAAAACCTAATTAGTTGTTGTTTCTTTTTTACAACATCCTAAAATATAAATTATTTCAATTAAAAAAATGTAAGATAAGTTTAGTTAAGACTACTGTTCACTTTCAACTAAAAGGATACATTCTGAAAAAAAAAACACAATAAAAAAAGTTGTGTTTCAGGAGGAATCGAACCTGGATATCATCAGCATAAAAATGAGTCACAGACCAAAACGGTTTCACCACTGTGCCAGGAGGACACACAAGCAAAGTTGCAATTTTAATGTTTAAGTAGACAAAATTATCCCCGAAAAGAAAACAACTTTAAATCATAAGAGTTCTATCTGTTTACTGACGTCATCAAAGTTTGCTGGTCGTGTCACAAAGCGTCTGAGCTTACACGGTCATTATTAAACTACTCGTAAAATTTATTAGAAATAAATATATACATTTTAAAAAAAATCATTTATTTTATTTGCTTTAATCACTGTTGAGGTCAATTAAAAAAATAAAAAAAAAATAAAAAGGATAATAAAATTTGAATCGAACTTATACTACTTTTTAGAATTATTATCTAAATATTTTTATTTATGTATTATTTTTTACAGATCTTATCATTAGTGTTTTAAATTGTCGTCTTCTGTGTGAAGACAAACTGAGCATCGTTTACTCAGAGCCCATTCAGTTTTTCCTTCGTGACCTGTATCATTATCTGCAGTTTGCTTATTTTAAAGGTAGCATAAACCTTTTGACAATCTTATCCTTATGATTTTCAATTACTCTAGTTCTTGCATCCATTAAATATTAAAAAAAAAAAAAGTAAAGTTCCCTTAGCCCTAACGGGCCATCGGGGCAGATGAAGTGTAGAATTCATCTGTTTCTATAACCTCAGCATATGAAGGGATTGTGTGGTTAGCACAACGCCCAGCCGCCTTTACTTCCCCAACTTAAGTCAGGTACCCATTTAAAGCTGGGTGAACTTGTGGGACGACTTTGTACCAAAGTTCACCAGGAAAAATTTCCATGGGCCTCACTGAGGTTCGAACCCAGGACTCTCAGGTCGACAGTCGAGTATCTACACCACTCGTCCATCCGTCCCACATTAAATATTAGATTTTGATTTAATTATGTGAATAGCCAATCATTTGTACATTGTTCGCTCACTTCTCATTTATTTTTACCTCTTTTACATTTTAGTAATGTTTGCTATATAATATTTAGATTAACTTAATAATATACAGCTATGTCTCTTCAAATACATGTATTTATGCTGTGTTATTACATGGTCCATTTTTTTTCATCAGTAAATGAATTCGAAAAGTCTGCAGAAGCAGCAGAAGCATTTCTTATGTTCACACCTAATCATGAAGTCATGAGGAAGAATAAAGTATTGCTGTTGAAAAAGTTAGGTCACACAACAAATGATTTTGCACCTAGAAAGGTATGTAAGATGAAAATAAAAATACACTGCAGTTACTAAAATTTATTAATAAATAAAGTACTCGTTAATGCACAACTGAATAAGTGTAAACAGTTTTATCGTTAATTGTTGTCCTTTATATCTTATTTTCACTACTAATTTTTCTCTAGCAGTAAATCAAATGAGATAATTTTCGAGGGACCAGATAAAAAAAAAAAAACACCTTTTGTGAACTCTATTAAATTTTTCTTATCCCTTTTAGGATGCAGCTGAATATATCAAACAAAAAAAGGAAATGTATGACTTTATGGATGTCATTGTTAAACACTACAAATGGTCAGACCTTGATGAGGGTGTAAGTTTTGAAAATGTATTTATTCATATTATCTAAAGTTATTTTTACTTGAATTTGTAAACTCCTCATGCCATAGGAAAGTTGTGATTAATAAAAAAAGAGAATCATAGAAAATATTTTTAACAACCAGATTTCTCTTAATTTTTTTATTTGGATTCAATGCTGAGTTCTGATAAAAGAACAGAAATGGTTAAAAGCTCATAAATTCAACCCCAAAGTATCTTTGATTCATATACAGATTCACATTCTGATGTTTTGCCCCATCAATAGTTTGCGTCCATATTAACTACCAGTAAAATATTAATTTTGTGTTATATGCTACGATTAAAGGGCTCATTACACCATGGTAATAAAAATATTGCTCACAAAACATTTTTGAAAATCAATAATGATTTGTTAATTAAAAAGATGCTGATAACTTTAAAAAAATTATTCAGGTGTATCTTTGCCTGTAGTAATGAAAATCTTTTATCATATACATTTTAATTATAACAACCTACATTTAAAATCAAAAGATAAAAGTGCTCCTAGAACGTCTATGAACACAAAATATTTTACTTGTAAAGTTTCATAAATTCGTATATACTGACATTAAATTGTTTTAAATGTTTTGATTGATTTATACTGTATAACAGTTTACTATAACAGGTGTTTTTAATCATGAGCTAAAATCAAGATTTTTATGAAATATATTTATTAGAGCTGCTGTTCGATTAAAAAAATTGATTGAAATTAACGCATGATTAAAATTTTTATCGCATATTAACACATATTTTAATCGACACAATATAATACATTTGTTTGTATTCAAACTAGTATGTCAAAGTATCATAGCATAAAATTGGCATAATAAACAAGTCAGATTAATTTACGAAAGAGGTATAATTAATTGTTAAAGATTTATTAAGCATTAGCATATATGTCTATTGAATTAGTTATTAAGACCAGTTTGTTGACATGTATCAATCATATCAAGTGATGCAAATTCTTTTTAATCAACAACAATGCCAAACATGTTTTTTTCTTGAACCGTAGTTTCCGAATTAATGACGTTTGTCAACCCCTACTGCTACACTTCATCCCACGTAAGTCTTGTTTACCCTACCCTCCACTATCGTACATACCCTCTCCTCTTCCCATCCCAAAAAAAATACACACGTCATTTATATCTCTTATGTGCCTTTTCCTTCATAAAATAATAGTAATAGCCAGAAAGTAGTTACTCACTTATTATAAACGTGTTACATAAACTTAGGTACATTTTTGATATTGTTACTAATTGTATTCAGGGTCATAAATTGGAATTAAGAAATGATAATCCTATTATTTCAAGGTCATATAGCTGCTATGATTTGATGTAAACAAGAAAGTTTCTGTGTTCGGGTATTTTTTTCTACCTTTTTTTTTTAAATCTTGTTTGATTTGGTTATAAAATTGGGGTATTTACTGATTTTTATTTGTTTTTATCTCTGCAACTCTGAAATAACAGCATTTTGATAAAATTTAACGCATTTGGGTGTTTATGTTAAAAAATGTAATCGCATTAATTATGCTTTAATTGCAGTAAATCAACAGCCCTATTTAAAATATTAAATTTAACTCAGTATCACAATAATTCTGAAAAATACAACCACTGTCTCATGTACAGATGTGTGCATCAGCCTAGTCGAGACCAAGTCTAGACACTGATTACAGGTGTCATGTATATGAAACTATTAGTACAGACGTGACCAGCAAGATGCTGTATTATCAAAATGCGATACAATTATGCAAAAAAAAATGATGGTACATTTAATGCAGTTTAATCAGCAGCCCTAATATTTATATTACTTATAAATTGTCTCTAAATTTACAGCAGTAGTTTTTTTTTATTAAAACTGTAAGTTTAATTCATAGCGATGTTAAAAGGCTTTTTGGCTTTAAAAATGCATTTTTTTCTGATGCTGATTAGTTTTTTATGAAAGTGACTAATATATGATCAGTATAAAAATGAAATAATAAACAAGGGTTAAGTTTAGATTTTGATGTCATAATTCTATATTGCTTTCTAGATTAGTCTTGAGGAAGAAGGAGAAATGAAAGAATCTTTAGACAAACTGGAGGACCGATCCTCTGAGGGAAAGGACGATTGGCTGAGCCGATATGAAAGACTTGGTATGCATGTGATTGCAAAGGCAGATGACCTGAAAAGGGAAGAAAGATTTGTAACTGATGGTTTACTTAGAGAAGAACAATGTGAGGACACACTGGGTCTAATTAAGGTGGGCTTTTATATTAAAGCTGTTTAGGTTTCATCAGTAACATTATTTTCTTTTACAAAAAATAAAAAAAAATTGTTTCTTTTTTAAATTTTTGTTGTGAAAAATGAAATTGAAATAAAAAATGAACTCAAATTACTTTACATGTATCAATAAGGTGGATGTGCTCTAAATCTTGATGACAGTATTTTTTAAATCATTTATGCGATACAATTTTAAAATTAATTTCAGGAGTCTTTGAAACTTCCATCTGGTGCATTAGAATTTAATTTTAAGCTTTCTCAAAAAGTAAGTCATTTGTAATTCAATCTATGATGTTTATTTTATAAATAAGTGTATTTTCTATTTATTTTACAGTTGGCTTATTTAGAAAATTCTATTTTAAAAATTTTTTAATGATTTTGAATGTCTTAAAATCTTAACGTTTATTATGGTTTTTTTTTGTGTTAAAGAATCTTTAAAAGAGGGAATTTTTTTTTCGATGTTTGTAGAAATTGTTAGAGAATCCATCAGAAGAATTTGAAGCCTTGCTAAGGCAATTGATTAGAGCTATTGAGGTAGTGAAACATTATGTTCAGGTTTACCGTGGCTCAGAGATCACATTATTTGTCAAGCAGACTTCTGTTGTGTGCTGGAGTTCATCTGAAGGTTTGTATTTCTCTTGTTAATTGTAATTTTGAAATGGAAACAAGTACATGTACAAGTACCGTATTTCCCCATGTACAAGCCACCCCTTTTTTCCAAAATTTTCAAGCCCAAAAAGTAAAGGGGTGGAGTGTATGAGTGATTATTATGAATCTTGAATTTTATTTCTTTGTAAATTTTCTTTCTTTATAACTTGTTTCTCGAATAAAATATTTTTTTCAAAAATTCACAGTCCAAAAATGGGGAGGGGGGTGCTTATACATGGGGAAATACGGTATTTGGTAAATTACTTGTTTTAATTGAATAGAAAATCATATAATATGAATTTTAATAGATATTTTTTCATTCATGAAAAACCTGTCAGTGCAGATTTCAGTCTTTTTTTTTGGTTAATAATATTGTTTATAATACATGTAGTGTACAAAAGAGCACTGTTTTAAAAAAAATAATGTTCCTCATGTTAGCCTATAATATAGTTTTTTTATTGTCCATAACAAGTATTCTATATTTAAAAATAATGATTTTAAAATCAGGTATGCTAATGAAAAAATAAAGAAGTCTGACTAAATAGTAATGGAAAAATTTTTGGCAACTATTGTTAAAATAATAAAGGTAACTTTAATAAAAAAATGGCCTTGTGTTGTTTAAATCAACCATAGTTTTTATATATTGCTTTAGATCCTGAGACTTTAAATAACTGTTATCCACAAGAGGATGGAAGCTGTATTCCTTTTCAGGAATTTCAAGATAATCTTCTATCAGATCTATATTCGTAAGCTTCTGTTATTGAATACAAAATTTTTGTTTTAAAGACTAGCTTTATTTTATATGATAATCAATATGTTACCTGTAATACTTTTTTATGATACTTAGTTGGTTGAGAATTAGAGTGAGAAACAATTTTTTTTTTAGTTCTTGTTGAGACTAATTTTATTCATAATAATAAAAAAAAAATATAAACACATTCTTCATTTGATTTTTGTTTCATTCCATATTTAACTTTTTCTGAACTTTAAAATTCTTTTTATTATGTCAGAACTGTTACATATCTCAACACTGTAGATGAAGATGGAGATTTCCAATTTCTGAATGAAAACGGTGAAGTTGATGTAAGTTAGATGATCATTAAGAACCGCAAATTATTCATAAATTAATAATATAGTTTAAAATATTTCTCCTTATAACTTAAATAAATTAGGTGTATTTTTTAAAATAAAAACTATAGTCCACTACCTGACAATATAGATTCATTAAATTTACTTAGAGGCTTATTTTATTAATTAATTTGATAAAGACATGTTTGTTATGCTAACAGAGACATGAAATTGATTTTGATAGTTATTTTAGTAAATTTATACAATCTAATTGTAGGAATTCTTTAGTATTCCTTATAAGTAAAACCATTTAAAAATTATATTTTGTTTAAAAATGTAAATTTTTTAAAAATGTCTTGGGTGTGAATCTTTTTAAATTTAAAGTTTTCCCCACTTTCTGCTTGTCTTCAATAAAAATATTTATTGACATCTTTTGTGGTTCCAGAGCTCATTTGGTGTAAAATGTGGAAGAACAGTAGGATTTAATACAGCTGATAGGCATCAAGTTAAAATACCTAAGAAAGGAAACAAACGATGTGCCTTGGTCGTAAGGTGATTAAAAACTACAGCATTTATTGTACATGTGCTATTATAAAAAAAAAATGGAATATCTGCTGTATTTCTATTTCCTCGTTCAACTCTTGAGATAGTTTTTAAATCTCATCAAAAGCTACAATTTATGAATTTGTTACCATTATACTGCTCATTCTTCTTTATCAGATATTCAACAAACTTAGCCGATGAGGAGAAAGATTTACATTCATTACTGTATCTTTTACACAAAACAGATGAATTAAGATTTAACAAAACAAAGGGGAACACAACAGAGGTGCTGAAACAGTTTGAAGAGAAAGGTACGTGTGCTGTTTATTGCAGAAATTTCGCTCATTGATGACAAAAACTTTAAAAGTATTTACCATTATCCACTGAGCTCTACATAGCTTGATCGTCTCATCCAGTAGCGTAGGATGGGTACTGTTGGTTGTGGGGCCGAACAAAGCGCCAAACTAGAAAAGGGGTGCAGAAAAAGCGCTGTTAAATGTTTTAGCATTTTTTCAGATAGGGAGGAGGGCACAAAAAATGGAACTCGCACAGGGTGCCAGAACATCTAGCAATGGCTCTGGCCTTATCATACTTTGAGCTTAAACATGAAATACTCATTTTCTTAAAATTCTGATCGACACAAAAATTGAAAATTTATTTACCAGAATCAGGAAATATTTAATTATCTTAACTTAAAAAAAAATATTACGGCTAACAGATTTTTTTTCATCAACTATACTAAAAAATCAATCAATTTGCAAATTTTGATGGCGTTTCGTGCAGAAAGGCGATGTGCAAATTTTGATAGAATTTGATGCAGGAAGTTAGTGCACAAATTTTGATATGCTAATAAATGTATAGGCCACAAGGTGGCGTGATTTATTTTTCTTCCCATCATGTGTAACAGTAATTCTGGTTTAGCAGTCCATGGGTAAAGAAAAAAAAAGGACAAAGGAAAGGGATGATAAAATTAATTATACATGTATTCATTGTTTAGACATTAATAACATTTTGCTTTTCATTTTATCTTAGACATATGTCAGTTTTTTTTTTTTTTTACACATTGGATTGTGAAAGCCACTTTTAATTTTTTTCTTAGGTGTGAAAGTTGTTAAAAATGCCAAAGATCTGAAAGGGGAGGAAAGATTTCTAGCTGATGGATTGGCAACTAAGGAGCAGTGTGAAACTTTACGAAATGTTGCTTTGGTAAGCATCTTTATATACCATACTTTGGTTGCATTTATGAATTATTGATCTCAGTGTACTTTTTTTCTAAAATTATATTTTAAAACAAAATTTTCAGCATTAAAAAAAAAACTAATTATCGCTATGAATTACTCTGTTAACTTTTAAAAACATTTTACTTATGAATATTGAATATGGAATCTTTCTACAGCAAACCATTCTATTGGCTTTAATTCTGCGACTAATTATAAAACCAACGGCTTGAATAATTGACCATTTTTTTTTAGTTTAATGACAGCACAAGAATTCAGGTCCCATATTTTTTTTTTAGTTTAATTGGCTTCTTATTTTTACTATTAGGTAGCTGGATAAGCTTAAGCTCTGTAAAAATAATTTCTCGCCCTGCCTACACCAAAAAAAAAACAGCTACCCCTTTTATTACCAAAATTATTTATTTTGTATTTTGGGTAACTCAACTAGGCCAGATAGAACAGAGCTGGATAACCGCAAGCCTATTAGTCTCTGTATTTGATGGAAACTGGTGATTGAAAGAATTGTTTAGTTGTGATGAGCATGATGATAAAAATCCAAAAAGCTTTTCTGTTTTTTTTTCTGTCTTTAAATGCCATCCTTTCAGAGGAACATTGGTAAACTGTGTATGTCTCATATTTATTTATGTAGTATCATTTAGCTTTAAGATATAGGTGAGGTTTTGGTTCTGTATTAGGTTGTATATGATGTGGATTAGAGCCATTTAGTTAAATCAGGTTTGTATGGGGGCATGATCTATTCCATAAGGTTTTATACAATCATCCCTGAGCATGCAATTTTACAGGAACTTGGCAAAACTGGAGATGGTTACTATGGAAGAAAGTCTCCTCACACAGTTAATGAATTGTTTGCAGGTCTCAATCTTATACGTTTTAAAAAGGTATCCAATTATAGCTACATTAATTTTTTTTTTGTTGGAAGGTGAGAAAATTACAATAATTTATAATACGCAGATGCTTAAAACACAGGTCAATACTTTAAAAAAGTTTCTAAAGTCACTCAATGGGACATTTCATTTTAAAGGAGACTGTCCCATTTTTAAAGTGAAGATAAATATATTTAAATTCACTTTTTCATAACTTTATAGAACATTTTTTTTTTTTTTTAAATTGCCATTTGAAAAATGGAATGTTCTCTTTGCATTCATATTTTTTTTTATATTTTTTTGAATTTCATTTTATCTATTTGTTATTTCATTTATTGTACTGCTTAAAAAAAACAACCTTTTTTTATTTGTAGTTCATCGCTTTGTTTACTTACCATTTAAAAAAGAAATATTCCTGCATACTTTCTGCCTTTAAAAACAACCAACAGCACCAAATCAATGAATGGCACTGTTATGATAAAAATAACTACCTAACAAAAAAACTTCAAAATTTCTTTAGAAGAAAAAAAGGTTTATTGCATTAAATTCCTTATTTATGGAAAGAATTAAAACGAATTATTTTTTTAGCTATAATTTAAGCTGATGACTGAAAACTTTTCATTAACACATTTCAGTGTTTTCTTTGATAATTTAATTTTAATTTCTTTTTTTTTTAAATCTGTAAATTGTTTATTATTTTTTTTTAGCTGTTTGCATATATTAGATGCTTACTACAGTATTACATTTGCTTAACGTGAGAAGAAAAATGCCTGTTTGCTTAATAAATTTCTAGTATAAAAAATCATGCCAGAGAAATTAAATCTGAGCAGATTTTATCCTTGAAATATTTTGTGCTGTTTAATTGTCACATAGTATATCACTGCTGTGCTGTTTTATCGTCATATACAAGTATTAGTTAGTCTATCACTGCATGCTTTTTAAAATACGTTGTAGTTGTATTATTCATTTGAAGTCTGTGGTTTTTACTGTTGTTTTTATTGTTGGTCTTTAATTAGAATTCATCATGAATTCATTAACTTAAAAATTATTTCTATTAATGGATAATAAGCGGCTTCTACATAACATCTTATATAAAAAGATGATAATTGAAAAATATCCTGGGAAAATAAGTACTTCATTTAAGTCAGTCAATATTTATGAATTTCTTTATCTGCATCTGTATTATACGTAATGCCAGTTTAGTTTTTTTTTTTCTTCTTCAGTAAAATGTTCTTCGTGAATTCATTTTACTACCTACATGTATTTATTTTACCATCTTCACTTTGCATTGAAATATGCCCTGGTTACAATAATTTCTGATGTTTAAATATTAAAATGTTTTATTCAACTTGTAAAGTTCCTTCTAAAAGCAAATGATTAGAAAAAGTTCAAAGTTGTCGGAGAAAAATATTTTGAATCTTTTTAAGTAGACGAGACTGTGAATATATTTCCATCTAGACATCTAAAAAAACTTTAATCTGTATTCATTCAAGCTGTTTCTTTAACCTGGTAAATTGTTATAAAGCTGTTTTTTTTTTTTGTTATTACCAAACAGTTTGTACTAATTCCCTTCACATTTATTTTTTAAATAACAAATTATTATTTGGTTCTAATACTAATCAGGGTATTTAGGTAATACTGAGACACAACCTCCCCCCCATGTCTTTTATTTATAAAAGCTTTTAGTGCTGCCTTGTTGAATAATAGTTGTTTAAAAAAAAATGTTTTTGATCAAAGTTAGTCTGTCCTTTATGCAGTGAACTAAAAAAAAATTTTAATTAGGAGTATCTAAGAAATAACGAACCACTTGAAAAGGTTACAAAATGTTTTAATAAGTTTTTGCAGACCATGGTGTTGATTGAGATAAACAAAAGAGAGGAGTGTGTTGTCAGACCACTTTTTGAAAAAAGTTTTTCCAAATGGGTTTAGTAGAGATATGTGAGCTGTTTAGATGTGAAGTTTCATTGTAAAGGAAATGTACTACGACAATTTTTTTAAGAGCCTGAGGCGTAAAGGAGACTCAAGAAACTATATAAAATTCAACTGTACGTAATTGCTAACTATACAACTGAACAACAAATCTTCAGATTTCATGCTCAAAAATGATTTGGAGAGGAAGCATGCTTATTTCTGAGTTATTTTACGGTGGTTGATGACTGCATATTTTAATGTGTTGAGAAAATATTAATTTGATCTGACGGATTTGATTAGTTTGCTATTAAAACACAAAAGTGGAAGTAATTTCTCTTACTTCACACCAAAAAACATTATCATGTCTGTTGAACTTTTTTTTACACGGTTTGAAAAATAACCTGCCATTGCATCCAGTTAATGATCAGAAGAACTACTTGAGATCTTTTGCATAAATAATTTAAAGTGTAAGTTACCCACAATGCAGCATTGCAAGCTTTTATTTATCATAAGCTGTGTTATATTTTTTTTTACTGCAAATAGAGTCTAGCACTGCTTGGTGATGGTTACAGTCATTACACTTTCAAACCTTCCTTCATCTCCCCTCACACGAAGCATGAGCTATACCAGGGCATCACTATTTTCAGAGCAAATAAGGTTTGTACCCGGGTGTGCTAGCTGGTAGGATAAAAAAAGTAAATATTCTCCTAGTGTTCAGATCATGTTTTAAATATTTGTACACGACTTTCTCATAATATTATACTGATAAAATGTTGAAAAAAATTTAGGATCGATTTGTATAAATACAACAAAGGCTTATTTCAATGCAGTTGGCATCCACCTTTATTGATATCTTTTTTTTTTTGTAGTACAATTTGAGCCCCTTTTATAACAATGATCAGAATCCTCTAACTTATGCTACTTTGACCAGCATTTAACTCGGATTGGCGTCCTTTTAGCTTCTTTCTTGCTTTAAATATGTACATGTTTATTTTTGATTTTGTTTGCTATAGTTTAGTGTATCTATTATTATTCATACTGTTTTGTTGATAGCTTTTTTTTAAAAAAAGTTAAATCACATAATAGTTGATAAAATAATGAAAAAAAAATAGTTAATGAAAAAAATAAAGCTTATGTTGTCATTATTATGAGGCGTAATACTAGTATTGAATGAGTGATTGGTTTCTTTATTTTGGTTGCTTGATACATGTATCACCTAATGCAATGTCTATGGAAAATGTTGAATGCATTTTTATTTCTCTCACATTGAAGCTGATGCACGAAGGATTTGTACCAACCCATGGACTAAGACAGTACCTTGAGTTGAGTGAAGCCTCAAGGCTCTTCGTTGAGAAGTATTTTAATTTGACTAAGCCTCTGTACTTTGAATACACTCATCTCGTCTGTAGAACTGCTGTTAATGGTGAGGCCAGCAGAATGATTTGAAGAAAATTTCTACATAGTTTGTTATGCCAAGCACTTAAAGATGTTACAATCTAAATGGAAAATTGTTTTAACTGTCAGTCAATCATAACTGTTTGTCTGGAATCTTTGCTTAGTTTCCAAAGTAGACATTAAATGAAATAGTAGTAACAGATAAACAGAGTATTTTATGTCATGGTCGAGTAAAATTTGGTTTATGTTGTCATCCAGATTTTTGTAACTGTGGACTTGACAAAAGATTCTCAATCAAAACTAAAATTGGTTTTATGACAAAATATAAAATGATCTTATTACACGATATGCTTCATTTGCAAATTTGATTTATCTATAATTCCTGAATTTTAAATTGAGTAATAAATGTTAGAGGCTGTGTGCTTGAGTTCAGTTTAATTATGTGAAAACAGCTTCATTTTTAAATAATACATGCATCAGAATATTTCTGTGTCAGACATCAAGTTAAAATTTTGAATATTTGTTTGTATTAGATTCCAATTTTAGTCGTGAAGATTTAAGCCATCCTATTCATGGAGACAACTGCAATTTGAAACCAGATGGCACTTGCACAAAAGATTTCCCAGCCTTTGTACAGAGAGACTACAGGTGATTGCTTGTACATTATACAACACAGTTAAACAAAAAGCGCCAGTTTATCATTGCTTTCACTTCATTGTGGTGAATGCTTTTTTTTTTCCTCATTGTGTTCACTGCTAGTCATTAAAAGCTATTAAATAAATAACTTACTAATGAAATACTTTGATCATCTCAGCGAACATTGCAATTCTATAAATAAATTTTGAAAATCTCAGTGACCCCACTTACCTTCTCCCATTTCCGGTGTTTCCCAATGTAGGTCCTCATGCAGATTTGATTTTTTTATATGGTGGCAGTTGGAAAATTTGCTGTTCTTTAGTTTAAAACTTAATTGTCTGCTATCATTTAAGTCAAATATGTCACACTAGAATCATAGAAATGTTAGGAGGGTTAAGAGAGATCAGAGCACACACAATATTTTGTTAAAATCACTTGTCCTGTACTGTGGTATATATGTTTTTTCTTTGCTTACATCTTGTGTTTCTCAGGAAGCGTTGCTAAAGTTTAAAATAGAATGAAATGTTTTAAATATTCAAATCATCTTACACATAAAGTAAGGTGAATTAGAACGTATCATCCAGTAAAGCAGCGACACATTCTGTTTTTTTTATCTTGACTCACGTAACTACCTTGATTAGACATTAAAATAAAGGTTCTTCTCATCTTTTTTTTTTGAATGACAGCTTGCAATAAATGTAGATGAACACGAGTCAATAGAGATGGGTTAATTGATGTGTAGTACATACATTTTAGATATATAAAGTTGTCATACTGGAACTGTTTTATTTCTATTATGTCCATGCCTCGTAGACCAAATTTCTTTTTCCCATTTTACTCTATTTTTTTAAAATTTCCTTCCAGCGCTTTGTTGTATCTAAATTCTGACTTTGAAGGAGGGGAATTTTTCTTTGCTCATCCAAACTTAACAGAACAGGTACCTCCGGAATTTTAAAAATATTTTATTTATTTACTATTTGTTAACAAATAGGTATTTTTAAACTAGACATGTTCGGGTGGTTAAATAATTTTGTGATTTTTTTTTTTTTTTTTTTTACAAAATCTTTTTTGTTATGTGGCATATCCTGCAGCTCTAATTTAGTCGCAGATTTTTATTTTTTTATTTGCATATTCGTAATCTCTCAATGAATATTTCACATATCCTCTTTGCCCTCTTCCCTGAGCTAAATGTTAATGGTTTTAAAGGTTTGGTTTGAAATGCATGAGTTGGAAGCAGGTGACCAAGCCAGGTTGTGCGTGAAGGAAGTGATTTAATACTTTAAAAGTGCTTGTTAGTTTTCACTTCTTAAGATAACAATTGTTAGCGTTGATTGGTGAATTTTTTTTTTCAACTTATAAAAATAACGGCTGTTTAATCTCCGTTTGCTTTTTAAAAAATTTTTTTGTTACTTTTACAGGCATCTGTGCGCCCAAAATGTGGTTGTCTGGTAGGTTTCAATGCTGGAGATCTTCACGGTGTGAGGGCTGTCAAGAGTGGACAGCGCTGTGCTCTTGCCATGTGGTATACCCTGAATCCCAGTTACAAAGAGTTGGCTCACATACAGGTTAAGTCTTGTTTCATACTATGGAATATCTATCAGTTAAAGATATGACTGCCATGTTGGGCATTTTTTTAATAGGCTAAGTTTCATAACATTTAAATAATTTATTGTCCTTTATACCTGTGAGAATTAATTGAATAGAGTCATGAGAATATTTTAATGTTATATCAATAGTATCAAATTTCATAGAATTAAGATAATTTACTACATTTCTTTAAGAAAACTATTTTATATAATTGTTTTATCCCCTCTGTACTTTTTATGTAAATAATAGAAGTTTTGGTTGCTGTGACAGGAATTATTAATTGTAAATAAAGACGTATACATGTATAGATATATGAAGCATTTTAAGCCAGACTACGTGAATTAGACTAGTGAGGCTTAAAATGATCCTTGCAGTTAGACTTTGTGCCAGCCACACCAACCTTTGTCAGGCTTTGGCTGCATAACATTTAATCTTTCCCGATAGCCACTGAGGAAACTTTACTTATTATACCTTACTAAAAGAAAAGTTTACAGCCATAGTACCCTAAGCTAGTCGGGCTTTAAATGCATCATTTATATATGTGTATGTGTAAAACAAGAATAATGAAAACAAATTTGATATTGCTTTTTTTCGATAGTTGTAATCCATAAGCTAAAAAATCAATATGAAGAAAAAAAATGGAAAATCTCTTCGATCTACAATATTTTAAAATCTTTTTTTTTTTTTGTATCAGCTCGGGTATCGTATCTGAGTGATTCATATAAAGTATTTATGAATGCAGTTTTAAAGCTTCTGTTCATTTGCTTACTTGTAAAAGGCAGATGTGAATAAATATAAACTATCTTTTATTCATTTGTTTTAGGCCCGCAAGACACTGGAACAGATGGAGGCAGAGGAGCAGGCAGAAAAGAAACATGAAGAGCTTTAAATTTAGTTGTGTTATTAGGTTTATCCAGCACTAGTTTTGTAACCACATTTCATAAAAACCTAATTTTACGTGAAAAAAACTCTCAATTTTTTACAACATGTAATATTCACTTTTAAAAGATAAAAAAACAAACAAACGTAACAAAATATAAATTTAGGGTCTCATATAGGTCTGAAAATGTTTCTGAAGTTTTGTATACTTTTGGTTTTACAAATTGTTTACCTTTTACTATTTGTGTGTGCTTAGTTTATGATTTATTAACGTACTGTTTTAATGTAATATTACCTTTTTGTTATATATGACGGTCAATTTTTGTTTGTTAATAGTTTTTCAGCATTGATCTTTTGTTAAGACTTTATCAGTATTCAACTTGTTAGAAAATGCTACTGTAAAAAATTAAAGTGGATAACTTTTTTATTCTTGATCTTCTAGCAGGGCGCATTTCTGTATTTTTAGCTTTTAACAATTGATTTATAAGTTGTGCATGTATTTAAACCAGTGTCCAGAAGTTTTTGTTCAATATTTCTTTTTAGAGATTATTTTTTTCTTTCTCCACATTTTTTAGGCATATTTACTTGTATTTTATACTGTAAAGAAAAAAATGTTATGTGTTATTGAAAACATGTTCTTAGCTAGTCCTACGTTTGTAATTGATCAAACTTCAGATTATTTTTTTTACTGGGTTTGAAAGCATGTTATGTTCTTGTGATGGGCATATCTTAAATTCCATTGTAAATCAAACCCTCCCCCCCAAACAGCCTTATACTCATTTATACCTGTATGCATTACACACCATAACAACAGGAGCAATAGATATTTATGTATGTACATGTATATTTTTGTAAGATTTGAAAGGTCACCCTGGCAAGTTACAATAATTCAATAATAAAGGCTGGCCCGAATCCTTGAAAACTCTGTGACAAATGGAGATGGTATGTGGGTGAGAGGCTGCTAATGATGTTACGTTTTATTGAAACAAAAATGGACAAAAATATCTTCCTTAAAAGAAATGATAAAACTTTTATACCAAAGATTTTTAAAATCTTGTATACTATGTTGCCAGTTTTATGTAAATTCTTAGAATTCTTTTAAAGGTTTAGCATCTTGAATAAACTTTAATTTTATTAGACATTTTAAAAATATATTTGTATGTGAATTGTATTGGTACAAGCATCGGATGTATTTTTTTTTAGTGATTTCTTTGAAAAAGAATGTAATGTTTCATACTTTATTTTTCACTCTGTTCTGTGTGTAGCTAAAAAAAATTTTTTGGTCACTTTACATTATAACTTTAAGCAAGTGATTTCTTCCTGCTGTCAAAATGTTAAAGACGATTTTTGTGTACATTTTTTTTTTTTAATTTGGGAGAAATTATATGAAATTTACTTTGGGCCTGTGATAGGATCGGCTGGTTAAATTTTTTTTTTGTTTTGTTTTATATGAAGAAAAAATGTTTGGTCAGTCATTCACTATTTTGTTGATTTTTTTTAGTTTTGTCTTTCTTACTCATCTATGCATAATGAACTGCAACAAATTGTTATACAAAATATTTTGTATTTTTTTTTATGAACATTTTATGGTGCTACATATTGTATTATTTTTTATGTCAACATGTCATACAGTTGAGCATAAGAAGTCAGTTTTAGATAGAAATTTTTTTTTTTATTACCACATAATCAATATAAAAAAATAAATTGATTTACTGAACTATTACATTACTTGTTTCTGAGTCTTTAAATTTGACCTGATACTGGAACATCAAATGCTCTGCAAACATAGCTACCTACTCTGACATATTATTGGAACATCAGATGCTCTGCAAGCATAGCTACACACATGCTAGCTAGCTTAGAGAAGGTTTCACTTGATATACATGTATAGATTTTTTTTTTTAATATTCACTTTCTAAAGAAGTAATCATCATCATTTTACATATAATTTCAGAAGATATGTATTGATGATAATAGTAATTATAAAAACTGTTCCAAAAACTTAAAAAATACTTAAATTAAGAAATTGCCCATTATAAATTCAAGTTGTTTTGTTCTGACATCCAAGTTCTAAATTATTTCTCTATCTGAAGATTTTTCCCCACATTTTTAGACTTAAAAACTTGCCAAAGGTTAAATTTAGAAAGTTTCCAGCTCATATTCTCTTATTTTATAATGGGCACAGCTGTCTCATTTGTACACAAATGATGCAATTGCGAAGAAATATTTGTGCTATGAAATAGTGTTTGACTATAGAGATACAACAATTTACATGTTTATTTGTGGTGTGGCCAGTCTTAGGCTGCATGAATTATTTTGATGACAAAGTAGTGGTTGACTGGGGGGAACTTTGCTTGCATAGATGATATTGCAGGCACCAATATCAGTATCAAAATCCAATTCAATAATTAGCTAAATGCATACCAATAGGACATGAACACACGACTCAGTACCAATAGGACATGAACACACGACTCAATTTATAAATGTGTAAATACAATTTTTATTGAAGAAAAAAAAATAAACTGTTCATTGAAAGAACTCTTATTTAAAAAATAACAAAAAAGGAAAAAAAAATTGATTTCAAAAGATTCTATGACAAAAGGATAATATTTTTCTCATCTAAAACAATTGTAATGTAAGCTACAGATGACTATATATTATTTGGTTTATCATCATAGCACTGTACTAAATTAGTCCACATAAATCAACAACACAGCGAAATTTCTCTACTGGATGGATTTTTTCTTCCCAATCTAAGATTCTAACTGAATCATTTTGTCATTGATGTCACTGACACTCTGTTGATGTTCTGAACAAATAAAATCAGTGTACTATAGGTAACAGCAGTTTAAAAATGAAAAAAAATTAAATAATGGAGACTGACAGGGAATAACATAAAGTATTATTATTTATTTAGAAATTAAATTGCCTATCTAACTGCAATACTCTTCAGTGATTGTTTTTTTATTTTGTCAGCTTGCAGAACATATGTCTGAAATTTTGGCAACCGAAGAATAGAATACTGAAACAAGAAGAAAGAAAATGGATAATTCAATATACAAAAATAAATGTATCTGTTCAACTATTATGTTAATTTATCTGATAAACTTTAAATATATTTCTTGTTTGTTAAATAGGTTAAACTGCAAATATAGTTGTAATGTTAACATAAATAAAACGAATCACAACTTTAAAATCCCTAGTTTGTCAGTTTTCGTTATAGTAATAATAGTGATCAAGGGGGGAGGGGGGAAGGGGGGAAGGGGGAAGTGGTTCATTTATTATGTAACACCTGTTGGTGTGTGTGTGGAGGGGGGGTGTGTAAAATGAAGTGTTAAGGATTGGGGGAAAAGTCATTATGCGGGTGCCGGTGACAAAAAAATAATAATGCCATAACGTGTTAAGCAATGAGCAAACGACACACCCTTTGGGTCGTTGATGAAATATTTATTAAACTAACAGGGGTATTAGTTTTAAGTCTACAAAGTAAAAGGGAAAATTGAAATATACAAATTATGACCTTAAAAGTTAAGCGAGACACTGCTCAATGCAGATGGGTTCTAAAGTTGTGATTAAAAGTTGTGTTAAAAATTTTTATTTGATAAATTTAAATAATAAACGTGATAACTTTTTATATGTTTAATTATAAATACAGTGCTTTTTTTTATTTGCTAAACATTAAGTATAATGCTTATTTACTTATTTAACCTGGAATTCGGGTGCTTATTTAAGGGAAAATACTGATATAAAAAATGACATTTTACAACTACAACAGCTGCCTCCCTTTGTTACAAAATCTTTCATCAAATTAAAAAAAAAGAAATAGCTATAAAATAAATATACACAACAACCAATTTTCTTACCAGTTATTTGACTTAGATGGCCATTTATTTTGGTGTTGCCCTTACAGATCGCTTTTTTCCTGGACTGAGAGGATTGGACAGATAGTCGAACATATCTGCGAAATTTGAAATTTCTTCTGTTTGGCAGTGGAAGCCAAGGTTGAGGTTACAAGCTCTCTTTCTGGAAGATTATCAAAAAAAGTATAAAACGTTGAATCGATCTATCTATCAATCAATCAATCTGTTTTTTTTCTGTTTTTAATTTTTAAAAAAAATTATTTACTCAAAATGAGGTACCGCTATTTTTGAAAATTTTAGCCAAATAACTCAATGTTTTATTTTATAATGATAATGAAAGTAAATGAAATGATAATCTTTATTAACAGAGGTGGGGGGAGGGGGGGTGTCTAAATTCGAAAGTCCCCCCGGGCTCTAGCTTGAGAGGGGACCCCAAAAACTTTGTTCTTACATTAAATATTAAGTACATTATCTCATGTCATGATGTCGAATGTCAAAAGCAGGGGCCCCCAAAGAAGCCACCCCCCCCTTGATCCATGGACTGGGGACCACTGGCCTAATTTGTTTATAAAAAAAAGTCTCTGTTTGTTCGGAACTTTAAGCATTATAAAGAATTCTATTCTACGTCATAGATTCTGAAACCACGTTTGCTGCACTGAGTAATTCAACGTCTGCTAATGCAGTGTTTCCCAAACTTTCTACACCAGTGTACCACCTTATTACTTTTCGTAATAAAAAAAAACACAGAGGCGTACGTAGGGTTGTGTGTGTGTGTGTTGGGGGGGGGTCCGAATTCGAAAGTCCCACCCCGGGCCCCAGTTTCAGGGGGGCCCCCAAATTTTTTTTTACATTGAATAGTAAGTACATTATCTCATATCATGGTGTCAAATTTCTTGGTTCGGTTAAGGTTAGGGTCATGGTTTCCCCTCATTTTATTGTGCTCGCTTTAGCCTTGCATGTCCTCAGACCCGGTGCAACGCGTACCCCCTCCCTCGGCCCCCGCCAAACTCTCCGCGTACCCTTCCGGGGTAACACACACCACACTTTGGGGAGACACTGTTCTAGTGGATTGGCATTTGAAGTGTTAGCCACAGAATATATATTTTGAATTTATATTCCAGGTTGTTAGATCTTCCGGTCATCACTGCTCAGGTCATTAGGTTAGCTTTGTGGTCAGCTCAGTAGACAGGCCCGTAGCCAAGAATATTGGATTGGGGGGGGGGGCCAAAGACATTTTCGGGGGGGCGAAGAAATTTTTTTCGGGGGGGGGGGTGCCGAAGAAATGATCGGGGCGGATCTAGACAACTTTGGCGGGGAGGGGGGGGGGAAACATTGACCCCCCGGGGGGGGGGCAAAACTGTTTTCATTGTTGAAAATTGGTCTTAGAACAAAAAATATTTCGATAATTTAATGTTGTATTACCTAAACTTGCGATAACGGGGGGGGGGCATGGCCCCCCCCCCCCGGCCCGTCCCCCTAAATCCGCCCCTGGTGGGGTAGAAGAAATGTTCGGGGGGGGGCGAAAATGGAGGCGCGAAGCGCCGAAAGCTTGCGAACGGAGAGGAGGGGTTTGGGGAGGGGATCTCAGTGAGTCCCCTCCCAAAGAAATTTTTTGCAGTTCCATATCTGGAATGGTGCATTTGTTTAGCTACTAATTAGAAATATATAATTTTAACTACGTTTTAATAATGCATGGCATGTTGCAGTTTTGTTAAAAATAATTTAAATAGTAAAGAGTTTTAATGATAAAAATGTATTGAGGCTGAGCTATTTCTGATTCCTGTTATAAATATATTGACCAATAGTTCTGCTACACAATTGTTACATAATAGATACCTGATTTATATTATTATACTGTTTGTTTAACGTGCAACCCGGGAAGAACGACAAAGATGCATGAATAAAGCTTAGCTATTTGTGTGATATTTCTTATAAAATATTGATAACAAAGAACAGATCTATCAACAAAAACAGTCGCAATTATTCAATTTAAAATAAAATTAATTCTGCTAAAAAGTAAATTTGCAAATTAAATAACATCACTCAGAAATCACGGAGTTTGTACTTTATTATTTTATTATACATATGTATAAAAATGAAGTCAGAAGCCAATGTTATTTTATTAACTTATTTAAGTTGCTAGTTGTCCTCAGAAGATATCAATATAGCCTACATGTATAAAACTATTACAAGGTTGCGAACAGGCCCATCGACAGAAATTTCGGGCCCCTGGGCTGATATTAATATTTTAAAAAGTTGATTGGCCAGCTCAGTCCGGGTCCCAAAAACTCGCCGGGCCCCTTGTCATTGGCCCCCTTGCCCCCCCACTCGTCGGCACTTGTTGCGAACTTATATTATTATACGTTTCAAATTTGCAAACTTCGTGGTTTAGCCAGCCCCGTAGCCAAGGGGGGCAGGGGGGCCGTGCCCCCCCGCTAGGTGTGGAGTACCCTCCCCACTTAAAAAAGAAGAAAAAAAGGAAAAAATAAAGAAAAAGTAAAAGTGCCCCCTTGCTGGGTATTGGTGCCTCCCTGCTTACTTTGACCTGGCTACGGGCCTGGGTTTAGCACTGAATTTACCTAAAAATGCTTCAGCATTTAAATTGTCTGTTAAATCTTTTTCAAATGCAAGCAGGAAAAGATTGCTTAGAGGCTTTTGTAACATTTATCTGCGATATGGGGTGAGCATTCGTGTGAGGGTTGAGAAACTGCTCTCACACACGGCTGTTGATGCACCAAATGTCAATGCTGCCCAAAATACCCAGAAGTGAACTTCAATAAGATTCAATCTTTTATGCCCAAAAATTAGATAAGCTATATATGTAAGTATATATAAATAGCCTGAATGATTGCCAAAATATAGACTTTTAAGTTTTTATTATTATTGATTTATTAAACAAAATGATTGATTTGTTTATGGCCGTTATTATTAAAATTGTGTCAAAAAACTCAAATCATGCACGGGGGGGGGGGCTCAGGTCATGCACGGGGGGGGGGCTCAGCCCCCCTAGCCCCCCTCTGGCTACGGGCCTGTCAGTAGATCGTAATGTGGTCACTTGTAAGGTGTTGAGGGTCTCATGATGCTAACAAGAAGGCCCTGATTAGGTCGTCGGAGAAATACAACCGACATTTTCTCGTCATAAATTTAGTAAATTAATAGCATAATAATGTCATCTAACTCCATTTTACATCTAATCTTACCCCCACCCCTTCCCACAATCTCAAACTCAGTGCTTATTTACATTTACCAATTCATCATGCTGCTAAGAGGAATTACACAAGATATGGGGGGGAAAGTGGGTCGCTGTTTTCAGACGATATCCAAGGGGCCATAAATCTTTTCGCGGAATAGCGAGAGTTATTCGCTCCGTAAAATTGTCGCACAGAAGATCTCTACAAACATAGCATTCAGACCGCGCGGGCTCTTGTAGTGCTTTTTTGTGTGTGTGTGTGTGTTTAAAATGGACATTCCGCAGTGAGCGATGTTTCCAACTATAGCAAGGGGAACAATCCTTCATGTTGCGAGTGCTGCCAGATTGGCCTTGTCAAACGAAAATATAGAAATGACGATCAAAAAATGGTTGAGGGTGCTTGAGTGTTTGAACGTGTGTGTTTTTTTGTGTATGAGTGTGTGCCGACAATTAGACGGAACTCTTATCTTTATTGATTGTATTGGAGAGAAACGTGAAATACTTCTGACCTTAATTCAACAATTTATGAAAATAATGAACAAAATGAGATTAAAAAAACCAGGCACATAAGCTTGAATTATTTAAATATTCACTGTACTATTAAATGGAATTGTACTACCAAAAAAAAAATGCCAAACTGGTCATAAATTTATTAATGAAAAAACAAACGATTTATTTTATTAGAAAGCTTTTTTTTTAATCAATTGAAATGGGTAATTCCGAAATCTGCCAGATGTGTGTATTATTCTATTGAAATGGGTACTTCCGAAATCTGCCAGATGTGTGTATTATTCTAATGTGTATCAATATTTAAGTGCTATAACTAGGGTTCGAAGTCGCGTAACGTTACGCGTAAGTTACCGTAAATTACGCGTAATTTACGGTAACGTAATTTTGGAAAATTACGCGTAAATTACGGTAATTTAAAAAATTCATATGTCGCAATTTGTTGTGTTAACAGTGGCGATTAATTAATTACAGTGATTACCATCTACATCCGGCCACAAGCCTAAACCTGAAGTATTCGTTTGATAAAACAGCGTAAACCGCACAGTATATTGTTTGTTTATATCCTTTCAGTAAACATAATAAAATAAATATTTTCAATAAGGAAGCCAAAGTCTGGTTAAAAATAAGACAAAATCATAAAAATTTTCGATTAAGTACACAATGTCAACATGAGCTGTATGGCAAGCGGCCGCAAGCCAAACGGGGAGGTTATAAAATAAAAAAATAAAAAAAAAATCATATTAAAACATTATCTATATATGTTCCAAATGTCATGAAACGTATAGAAAACATTTTACTGTGTATAGTGCTTCCGTCGATCGCGTGTTGCCGTCTTTTGCTGAGTTCGGCAACCGCGTTGGCCGTATTTCGCGGCGCATTGCACCCGTCCAGCGTCGACCGTATTAGACGGTATTACTCAGCCAAAGATGGCCGCCGCTGATGCAGTCAGTACACGACGAAATACATGGACGACGAGCAAATTAGTATGACCGGTAAATTACAAGTACAAACATTTGAAAACATTATTAAAAATACACCTACTAGCAATCAGTGAGCGTGAGCAACAAAAGGAACATACACTTTCAATTAATTGGGCATTAATGGCATGCGTAATTTCGCGTAAATTACGCGCGCCAATCTTACGCGTAATTTTCGAACCCTAACCAGCGTCGATCGCGTGTACCGTCTTTTGCTGAGTTCGGCACCCGCGTTGGCCGTATTAGACGGTTTTACGCAGCCAAAGATGGCCGCCACTGATGCAGTCAGTACACGACGAAATACGTGGCCGATGCGGACGACGGGCAAATTAGTATGACCGGTTAATTACAAGTACAAACCTTTGAAAACATTATTAAAAATACACCTACTAGCAATCAGTGAGCATAAGCAACAAAAGGAACATACACTTTCAAGTAATTGGGCATTAATGGCACGCGTAATTTTGGCGTAACTTACGCGTAATTTACGCGTAAATTACGCGCGCCAATCTTACGCGTAATTTTCGAACCCTAGCTATAACACCAAAAAGAAAAATAACACAAGTGTCAGCAGTTTTTGTTCAGTAGGCCTACTTAATATAGGACTTTTTATAAAGCAATTATTCTATGACCAAAACAGTTAGTAGAATATGCAGAAACATAGCCTCACTGTTCGACAAGTATCAAAATCACCATTAAATAAGCCATCAATGTATTTTATTGGCTAATGCCGGTTTCTGTATTGTTCATACAAAATATACACAATGTTTACAAATAAATCTGTTAGCTGCACTTAGTTTTCTGTGTGTGTGAAGTCCCTATAAACCATTAATAGGACGTTTTTTTTATGGTGCCATTCTTTCATCCCCACCATAGCCTATAGTGCTTTGGCCATGGAGGCACCACGGGAGATATAGCAGGGACTTAAGCTATGACCTGAAAAATTTCCTTGGTCCTCACTTATACCGCACGACCATCCGTCCCCTTATTTCTGTAGATATATTTACTCCCTGATTCAATCAGCACTATTTACATTCCTAGCTTCCCCGTTACATAAAAAAAAATATAATTATTACAGACTAAAGGGATACTTCTAGAGTTTTGTTATAAACCGTCTTGGACCCCCACACCCCACCCCACCCCACCCCAACAATTATTGGTTATTTGTTTTGTTTCTATAGCACAGTTTGTATTGTTTAAGTTTTTTTGCTTTCGAATTCAACGTGAGTGACAACACCGACCAATATACACGAAGCTCAAATACGCCACACTTCACTTCGTGATGGGTGTTAACGGACGACCGTTTAGTGCGCATGTCTGACTGTATCGCCAAGGCATCGAAACTGAAGAAAATTCAGGAAACAAGATCTGATTGGCTATCTGATTACACCCCCTCCCTCCCACAATTTCCAATGACTGTAGGTTTATAAGAAAAGATTAAGAAGCTCAACATCGCCATTTTGATATTTGTTATTGACTGATGTATGGGGGGGTGGTGGGGGGACTTTTTGTTTATTTGTATAAAAAAATATTCCCACTGAATAAGAATGTTTGCATTAGATGTCTGTTATTTAGTTGTTTTTTTTTTAAATTGTTGTTTTATTATTGACCCCCGGGCTGCCGTGTACTCATGGGGCGAAAAAATCACTCAGCTAAGTAAATCTGTTACACATCTGGACAGTGTCCATACTCGGTACACTCCGATTTATCGACCGGAATACTGAGATTTGGTAACCGGGCGTTGTAACTGATAGAAATCTACACAAGCGTTGTCATAGGACAAACAGCGGTTTTTGACAGACGTCGTAATAGACAGATATACGTCGTAATAGACAAATTGACGTCGTAATAGACAGACGCCGTTACAGACAGATAAACGTCGTAATAGACAGACGTCGTAATAGACAGATAGACGTCGTAATAGACAGACGTCGTAATTGACAGACTGACAGACGTCGTAATAGACAGATAGACGTCGTAATAGACAGATAGACGTCGTAATAGACAGACGCCGTAATTGACAGACTGACAGACGTCGTAATAGACAGATAGACGTCGTAATAGACAGACGCCGTAATTGACAGACTGACAGACGTCGTAATAGACAGATAGACGTCGTAATAGACAGACGCCGTAACAGACAGACAGACGTCGTAATAGACAGCCATCGTTGTTTACAAAATACTATATTGCAAGCAGCCGACTATATCTTCTATACTTCACCTCGATTTTTTTTAAAATGCTAAAATTATCTTTAGTGCCCTCTTATTATGTAGCTTTAATCTATAGAGTCGCCATAGTAGAACTGTAACCCCCCAATGGGGGAACACAACGGTTTTGATTCCCCCTTCCCCTTTCCCCAACAACATCAATGGTCGATTAGCTTAAGGGCCTTATACTCGCAGGGCCACCTAGGACAGTGCAACACGGACCCCAAGCGTTGAGGAAAGCACTGATAATAATTTACAGATTGAACTGACATATTATAGACTACAAGTTTCGATAATGCTGAGACATTCCATATATGTCAACAAACAACATCACGTGATCCATAAGAAGGTATCGGTAAATATATGACGTAATTATACACTGCATGAGATGGCGAAGACCCATAGTAATCCGAAGGTAACAAAGCAAAAACAGTTTCCCGTGAAAACGGTACACATCTTGAATATGATGACGTATGTTGGTCCATATATACTTCGTATGTTCCACATACACATGCCATATGTTTCACACAACACAGTACAGGAACTATCAGGGAAAGCGGTACACATATTTTATGGTGATGGCATTTGATGGACTTTATTGTACTTCGTAGGTTTCCCACACGCATGTCATATATTCACACCCAAATGTCATTTATTCACATACACATGTCATATGTTTCACATACTCATGTCGTATACACATACACATGTCATATGTTTCACATACTCATGTCGTATACACATACACATGTCATATGTTTCACTAACTCATGTCATATGTTTCACATCATACCCAACAGGCCACTCAGATCGTCTACGTCTTCTAGCCCCATTGGTCATCTAGCCCCAGTGGTCATCTAGCCACGGACCTAATGTAGTTATCCTGACAGGTCACTAGCATTCCCTCGAGTCGTGTTACAGCGTTTGGACGGATTTTGGGCGGGGGGGGGCGATTTTTATGGTCAGATGAATTGAGAGAATGGAAAAATAATATGTGGGGAGGGGGAATGGGGGTTGAAAATGGACGATGAGCAGTGATTTGGGAATGGGCGGTGGGGGTGACGGTGGGGGGGGGGAGCAGTAAGGGAGAACCGACTTTAGTGACACTGCTATATCGGTCATTCAGAGGGCGCTACTGTTTAGTGCGTTGGTCATTTAAATATGGCTGTAAACAGTTTACCATCTGGGTCACTGAGGTGGATCTAACTGTATTTGGTTTGTTGGGTCATTGCAGATAGTATGACGTGGTCATTTATTTGCCTGGTCAGTCCTATCCATACTGTAGTATGGGCATTTTGTAGCAAATGCAGCTTTTTTGTTTTGTATTTTAAAATTATTGTTACATTAGTCTACATTTTGAAATGAATTATTGTTACATCAGTCTACATATTTAAATGAATTATTGTTACATCAGTCTACATATTTAAATGAATTATTGTTACATTAGTCTACATTTTTAAATGAATTATTGTTACATTAGTCTACATTTTTAAATGAACTATTGTTACATCAGTCTACATATTTAAATGAATTATTTTTACAATTAGTCTACATTTTTAAATGAATTATTGTTACATTAGTCTACATTTTTAAATGAACTATTGTTACATCAGTCTACATATTTAAATGAATTATTGTTAAATCAGTCTACATATTTAAATGAATTATTGTTACATTAGTCTACATTTTTAAATGAACTATTGTTACATTAGTCTACATTTTTAAATGAATTATTGTTACGAAGTTTAAACAAGTGTGACCTACTATTGATAAAGCGAAAAAAAAAAACAGGGCTAACAAAAAATAGATAAAAACTAAATACTTGTACAACATTGTTGCAAAGACTTACTACATCACTCCATAACAGGGGCGAGTAACCGAGGCCTTAATTTAGGCCTCATGCGGCCAATTAAAAACATAATTGTGGCCTTCATAAGAGAAGCGTGGAATAGTGTTGTGCAGCCTTTCAAACTGATCCCATTTGGCCATCAAAATGCACCGAGAATCACACATAGTGGTAAAGTCATTGTTTTTAAAGCTCCAAATCTCAGCACATCACACGCAGACAGACACAGACAGACAGAGACAGATACACATTCAGCGAGGATGGTGGTAGTGGTAGTACCAGACGTCGCTATCACCCAATTGTCAAGTAACATACAATCAAATTATTACATTAATGCGTTAACTGAAACTGTTTGAAAGCAAGTTTAGGTCCGAAAATTTCACCGATTACATTCCGCTTTTGCATTCTGAAAAAGAAGTGCGCTTTGATTTTTTATGTCTTTACTTTACTCAAAGGAGGAGCGCTGTTGAATATCCAAATCTTCGTCAGCCATGATTGTTGACTACTTACTTGGCTTTAGCAGCGCACATATCTGCTTTTGTTCCACACCTGATGTAGTTAAAGAGTGATCATCACATAGTACTTACTCACTGATACCCACTAACAAGATTTTTGAGTTTTAAAAACCGCAAAAAACCTTGTAGGATACTACGCTTTATATCATACAAGATATAATCAGTCTCAGAATAGTCTCTTTAGTATTAAAGACTGATAAAGCGCTCCTTGATTTCTTTATATCGATGTCTGTTTATACAAGTTTTGCATTCATGTATTGATTTTTATGAAGTTGGTGATTTTACGGAGTTGACATTAGGTAACAGTAGGAAAAACAGACGCTACTTAAATTGCAGCCTTTGATAATGTTTGTTTATCTTAACTGGCCTATGGGTGCCGAAATATTGCCCAGCCCCCTAGAATATACTGCACTGTACTAAATTGGTAAATGTGATTATTAGATTACAACTTTAAAAAAATAATTAAGTAAATATTGAAATTATCGGCAAAACCTAAATCGAGTTGATTAGCAATCCGTCATATGGTCGCAAGACACACGCTAGACTTCGCTTGTGTGTATTTGTGTGTGCCTGAGTGTAGGGTGATTGCTAATTCTTTTTCCTAATTGTCCAAAGCACACACACACGCGCGCACACACACACACACACACGTGTAGACTGTTGAAACAACATAGACGGATAATGTCTTAAGGTAAAAACTAGACAGGTCAGATGCATTTACTTTAACAAGTCTTTCACTATGTCTCACTACACCCACTGTTTCACCATCTAGGGAAGGGAGAGAGATGGGGACAGGCACCGCTTTGGTGGAGGGGGGGTAAAAACATTTAACAGCTATTTTGCTAGTCGGTCACCTTTCCTACGCCCCTGCCCAGTGAAATAGCGATCTTAACTCGCGCCCTGGGCACAATACCTTTTTAAAACCTTTTTAGCGACCCCCTCCCCACATTCGAAAACCATATAATATGTGTAAAATATACCATTTGGCGCCCCTATGTGAGTGGCACCCGGGGCATGATGCCTCCCCCTTGCCCACCCCTCACTACGCCTCTGCTCCTGCCTATATACTACACGTGTGATAAGCTGATGACACGGAGCTTAGCACAGTTAACAACTTTGGTGTTTCTTTCCCTATTTTGTATTTAGCGAAAACTTTATTTTTTTTTTTTCAATTCATGTACCCGACTTCATCTACAAACATCTAGTCATGGTGTCATGGTGTCATGGTGTCACAGAACAGGGGCGTCGTCGTGTATCCACTGAGCTCCATTGGCTATGACGGCTTCTTTAACATAATAATGGGGAGGAAAATGGCTAAATGGTGGTGAAGAGAAGTAACTTAATTATCTCCCTTGGTGTTTCCCTAATACAGAGTGGCCGGACTTTTAAAAAAGAGTCGGTGGGGAAAAAAAAAACCAACAACACGGTAAATCTAGGTTCTGATTATGTCTTTATCAAAACTAAAGCTTCAAATATTAAACTGATGTTTGTTTATAAAAAAAATAAATAATTGGCACTAAGTTCTAGTAAGTATGCTCTAAAGCTTACTTTATGAAAACTAATGACATTAATTAGTAGATTCGTGTCTTTATAAATGTACTGAAAAAAAAAACATTGGCAACTTTTGTCGTCCCCTCCCCCCCAGCTATCTCTTTTAATATCAACATTATAAAATAGTCTGACTTACTAGATCTTTGTAACCGTAGAATGAATGATTCGCCATTTGAAAAATATCGTCCGGAAAGACATTTTTTTTAAAAATTAAGGAGTATTTTCAATGAGCCATTTCAGTGAACTAGGGATCCAGTCAACGGTCCTGTTCATCTTCTATAAAACCCCTGCACCCCTTTCTACCACGGCCATCTCCATTGCTCTACCCCCTCCTCCCCCACCACCACCACTCACGCGCCCCTCTCACACCCTTCGTTCAGACTTACAAAAAACAAAAAAAAACCCATCAAAACCTTCTAGAAGACAAGAAATCTCTAAAGGAAATTTATTACGTAGCAGTTTATCTATTGGTTGGTCGACTGCCAGATTTTTAGGTGAAGAAGACCGATTGCCAAAATACCTCGGGCAGCACTTCCAATGTCTACATACAAATTATTTAAATTTGGACCATGAACTTCAAACACCCATTTTTTAAAAAAAATAGATTTAATAATGACATTTTTTTTTAAAACTCCCCATGAAGAACAGTAGACCTCGTCTTCCTATGGTAGTGCGTCCCCTGTGGCAGACAGTCCCACTGAATGCATAAAACCGCTTACGTGGCAATTCTTAACCAGTTTCTTCAAGGTCCCGGTCACCCTTTTACGTTTGTGTGGCATATCTAATCTAATGAGACCGCCAGACTCAAGGGCGAGCAAGGTAGGGGGGGGGGTGGGGTTGGGAAGGCAGGGTGGGTTGGTGCGACTCTTGTCTCCTAATTGTCCGTGGTGTGAAATATCATTTTCACCGGGTGGTGTTGTGAAGGAGAGTCAGCACCGGGTGTTGTTGTTGTTGTGATGAGTCAGCACCGGGTAATTAGGGTTAGGTCACGACTCGTGAGGATTAGGTGTGACGTCACCGCGGGCTTTAGTTCACTGGATTGACCAGGGCCGCTGTACCCGGATTAAAAGATTAGCGACAAAATATATCGTCTGTGAGCGGAGATAAAAAAAAAAGACATACATACACAAACACATTCACACACACACATAGACAAGTAAATAAGATAAAAAGAATGGTCGCACGATGTGAGTAATTTAGTTAATGTACTCAGCTACATACCGTGGGGCAATGTTCCCTCTAAGCTGAGCGCGTGAGCGATCGCTCACACGAATTCAGAGCGTCGCGCTCATACTATACGTACGATCGCTCACTCCGACGGATGACATCGCTTAAATCGCTCAAAAATTTTGGCCTCAAAACAAAATGTCGCTCAGAGACAAAATTTTTTTGCTCACTTCATACCACACCTTAGAGGGAGCATTGCCGTGGGGAGGCCGTACAGAAGGTACTTCGATTGCACTGAAATTTATTTAGGCGTTCAACCCAGATACATGTATTATAGACACAACAAAGCCGTTCTCGTGGTAGGAGTGGGGGGAGGGGGTGGGGAGGAAGAGGTTAAAGGTGACGGGGTATCTTAGGCAGAGAATTGAAGAGATTTTTTTTTTGGGTTTTCCCAGTAACACATACCCTCATAGCAACATATCTGAAGAGAATTAGAACTGGACTTCGACCCTATCCACCCTATTCTTTTTTTAAGCAGGAATTTGTGAGTGTTTGGGGGTTTTAAGATGCAGCATCTGACTGCAGAGTCATGTTATCAGGTTTATGGCCCCCCCCCCGGGCTGGCTAGTAGGATGTAGAACCTATAAAAACGATTGAAAAGAACGAACTGTGTATGACCGATGAGCCATATAGTTCCTAGAATGTAGGTGGGATATTTTGCATACTCACTTCTCTCCTGTCACCACCACATCGGCACCGCGAAGCATGTGCATTAAATACTTGGCCATTTCCCGCTTCCGGCTAAGCTCAGCGAGTAAACTGTAAAGATAAAAATACAACTTATTGAATGATGCGCATTGTACTTTCGCTTTGATGGACAAAAGAACAACAACAACAACAACAACAACCAAATCAGGAAATACATCTTCATGGTCAAATATCTACAGCAGCGGTCGGGGAACTTTTTAAATCATTACCCCAAAATATTTTTGCGTAAGTTGATTATTACCCCATAGCAAATTAAAAACATATACTTTTTACTCACAAAAGTTTCATTTTTACTCCCCAAAATATCATTTTTACCTCATTCGGGGTAATTTACCCGGTTCACCGACCGCTGAATTCTACAGGGTCAAATGTTGAGCTCAAAGGTATCGATGCGTGATGCAATATGGTGAGTACAACCCTACTCACCTTCTGTATTTATCAGCCTGAGGGGCTTGTGAAAACGACCTCTTGTTCGGTCTCAAGAGAACGTCGACGTCCCTGACTCCTTTCTGTCCATCCTCTAACGCCAATAGGTCGCACAGGTCACTCTCGATACCTTCACAGTTGACTCTAAGGTAAACAGCAAACACACCTTCAACATAAGTACACATTTCTCCTACGTTTTTTTTTGGGGGGGGGGGGGGCTAGGTAAAGGTATATTTTGGGGCCCCCCAAAAAAGCCACATTTGGGTGCTCTAGGCAAAGTTACCTTTCTAGCAGCTTTATTTATTTATTGACTATAAACAAAAGTACTTCTTGGGGCCCTGACATATTTTGTGGGCACATGGACCAGCTACGTTAAAGGCATAAATGCAAAGGAACATTTGTGTCCCTAATTTTTTTTTGAGGGGGGGGGGTGGAGTGGGTTGGGGCGGGCTACGAAAAGATAATGGTAAGTTTAAGGGAAAAATATGCTGTTTAGACTGTTACTTGAATATATTGGGCCCATAATAATCTTTGAAAACTTGGGCAAGATAAATTTTACTATAACTCAGTTACAAAAAAAAAATAACAAAAAATTCTAAGCATCATAGGGATAAGCAAAGAAAAGCAAAAAAAAAATAATGAATGATGTCAATTAGCATCGGAAGAACTACACATGCCAAGTAAATCTGTTTATATTTAATAAAAGGTGTCGGACACGCCCAGTGGTTCAATCTGTTTGCGGTAAATTGATCTTGCTTTAATGTTTAAAAAAAGTTCGTAACTGACGTCATCTCTTTCACACAATACTTTTCTCATTTTCGCACACCCAGCCAATGTTGACATTGGTAAGACAATGTCTGCAACTGGCCGGCCAATGTGAATATTGGCCTGCTTAGCTGGCCAATACCTGCTATTGGCCAACTAGCAGACATTGGCCGTACAAATATATATTAAATGCATTCAATTGCATATGAATATAAGTGCTCCACCCATTGTATATAAATATATGTGCACCCCACCCATTGTATATAAATATATTTGCACTCCACCCATTGTATATAAAGATATGTGCACTCCACCCATTGTATATAAAGATATGTACACTCCACCCATTGTATATAAAGATATGGGCACTCCACCGATTGTATAAAAAATATGTGCACTCCACCCATTGTATATAAAGATATGTGCACTCCACGCATTGTATATAAAGATATGTGCACTCCACCCATTGTATATAAAGATATGTGCACTCCACCCATTGTATGTAAAGATATGTGCACTCCATGCACTGAGCTGGACGGGGAAGGAGAAAGAAGAGATTCACTTACAAGGCTTTGTCTATGTCTGAATGTAAGGACTGAATTGAACTCGTGACCTCTGCCAGCTGATTCTGTATAACGTCCATCTTTCGGATAAGTCTAGACAAAAGTAGACAAGGCATTTACAGCACTACATTACAACACTACATTACGACATTACAGCACGATATTATGACACTACTTCATGACGCTACCATTATGACTGTACTTTTTGTACTTGATGAAAGTATGTTACATCCATCATGTTAAAACAAGAAGGATATGAAGTAAGTTAATAGTTCAGATGAAAAAATATAAAATGTTCTTGGTTAAACGATACATGGATAATGAAGATGATGATATTACTCCACGCTCCAATTTCATTTGTCCTGGTTTATTTATTTTTTACTTTCGAGGATTTGTTTTAGGAAAACAAAAAAATTGTCTAAAATAACAAAAAAAAAAGTGCCCCCCCCCATCCTTACGTGTTTTGCAACGCTTCATTCCCTTGGCTGGCATCGCACTTCACAGGTCCGGACAGCAACAGAAAGATCGCCAAGGTGATGCAGAATGTATATAACACTGTTTCCATTTGTTTACCTGTTTATGTTATGAAAACAAAAACAAAAACTTTGTTATTTAATGCACTATTCAATATGACATGAAAAATTTAGTGTAGTTACTACATGACCTGCATCTATTTACTGTTACCTTGCGGATAGCGTGATAAGGCTGATTTACAGTATGGTCTAATTATGGTCTAATTGTGGTCTAGTTATGGTCTAGTTATGGTCTAATTATGGTCTAATCTAATAAATAGGAATGTGTTGTTTGGTTTCAAATAATATCGATGTCAACAAAGGGCAATATATATCTCTTACTGCATTTGACTACTCTAGAATTATCTGCCCTTTTTCCTGAGCAAAGTCCTAGCGGTCGGATATTAACTTCACCCTCTTGACAAAATGTGCGACAAAAGAGTTCACTGTGGACATTCCGGGCAAATGTCACACTCAGAGCTGTCCGAAATGTTCTTTGATGTCGTTGCGATCAACACCGTCGGGTGATAAGACTGACAAATACTAGTTTTTTTTTTTAATCTCGCTGGGCGGGAAGGGGGCGATAGAGTTGCAGGCGACAGGTGGAGTCTGTAACGGACATAAAAAACAATCAAACAATAGACAAACTAACTCAACGAGTTTTGTCTTTTTCTTCTTCCATCCAAACGTTGAGCACTGCGTGCTTAAAAAATTGCGTAGGCTTACGCGTCTTCACAGAAGAGCAGCAGTATTCGCAGCAACACATTGCATGCTAAGGGAGTACATAACAGAGCTGTTTTAATTCGGGCCTCGCACTCCAGAGGGCCGGCCCTAACATTGAGATCATACAAATACTAGCTGCTCTAGTATTTGAATCCCCCGACTTGTTTAATGTTGATAAATACAATTCCTGGTTTTCTCTTTCAGCAAGGGCCGCCACAAGAGGGAAGAAAAATCGAACGCTTGTCAAAGGCCCCCCCCCCAAAAAAAGTAGGTGCCCCGTCCCTGACGAAATTAATTTGGTGCATAAAACTGGACCATTTTTTTCGGGATGTGCGATTCAGGCGGGGAGGGGGGGAGCCAGTCAGGGGCCTTAGATTTTCTGACCCCATCCCTGCTCTAGCCCCCCCCCTCCCCAACCCCTTTACCTATCAAACAAAACTAACAAATACTTGTTTTCATTATTTAAAATCTTTTTCATGCTAAATGTTTGACAAACTATGCCCCCCCCCCATTTCCCATCAACCCCCAGCATCAAAATATCTTTACCAAGACTTTAGTCAGGGCGCATGACTTATGGCTCAATTGTAAAAACTATTCCGTTTTGGTGTACTTGCATATTTACAAACTACAGCCTTGCACTAAAAGAGACTCGGGCCCACAAGGCTCTCGGCCCATGGCAAGTATTCGGGCTGCCCCACCCTCCTTGCAGTGGAGCTGCTTATCCCCTACCCATCTCCACCCTCGAAGCATACCGTTGAGTTATACGACACTATAATGACAAAACAATCGAAATAATGACATGTAAACGTTAATTTACACTGTGTCCTCTATTAATAATGAAGGCCCAAAGCGGGGTAAAGGTCAGTTTGGGATCCCGGGCTCTGAATGCACCTCAAGCTGCCTAGATGAAGACAAAGATAGGGGATTGGGCCCTTATAGACGTCGCTACATAGTCTCGCGCCAGGTGCGCCCCGCTGTTAAATTCACCGTGCTTTAGGATTAGCCTACTTAAGACAATATTTTCCCCAGCGCCATTTTATTTTCTCGAAACCTCATACAAAAAAGAATACAGCTAAACATCATTGCGTACTAGTTCAATTTGTTACATAGCAAAAAAATAATAATAATCACGATAATCTACAAAGAAACATGACAAGAGGCAAGGACGATAACTCTTTTTTTTATCGATTGGTGTCAATATCAAAGAGTTATGCAAAACAATCGTTTAGGGCTATCAAGAGTTATGGACTCTTAGTTTCAGACGCTTATCAGTAAAACAGCTCTCTCTCTCCTCCTCCCCTTCTCCTCCCCCCTCCACACCCTCTTAAGCTGCTAGCTAGCTATGATTCATTGCAAGATCTATTACATTCGACCTTGTAGCAGATGAACTGTACCAAACAATGCCATATGAGTTCATTCAAAAAACAGTCAATTTTGCCTGATATTTTTTTTAATCCCACAGTAAAAGACAATAGTTGCTATATGATACATGATTTCTTGCAAACAAACAAAAAGTATGATTGAAAATAATACGTCAAAATATTGAATTAAATAACGCGGAAAGAAATAAAAACAAAATTATTTTGTGATTGGGCAAAAAAATAAAATAAAATGGAGTTGAGAAGAAAAGAGATGGAGAGAGAGAGAGAGAGAGAGAGAGAGAGAGAGACGGAGGAATCGGGGCCGCATCAAGGAGGGGTGCAAAATATGAACACATGCCAGGGGCCCCTGCCCTTAGGGCTTTTGCTAGTAACTGAAATCTGGTTATATAATGAATTACGGTAGCCATTGTTGGGTGTGTGTGATACTATAATTTAGGGCCCTAAATTGTTAAGATTAGAGATGGCGGTAGCAATGAAGGAGAGATGGGTAGAGAAAGAGAAGGATAGAGAGAAGGTGAGTGGGCAGTGAAACGTTATTATTTCAAACTCTTAAGTCGGGGACCCCCCCCTCCTCCCAAGCGCACGCCCGATGCGACGGCCGTTAAATCGAACATAGCCACGATACTTAGTCCCAGACTATCGTACATTGACTAATGATGTCATTTTATTTACTAATACCACATTAGAACTGTTATCGATAGTCTAAGGCATTTTGTTCTGCCATTTCCATTTCTCTAAGAGGAACCAAAGCTCGCAATAGTATAGAAGGCCTTTTCGAGGTCCCACGTAATAAGAATAATGGATGGATTTGAACCTGCAACTTGCAGTATGGCTTAACTGTGGCTTAACACCTTCGAAACATATCCACAGCCCAGTCATTTAAAGCAAAAACCCAAGTTGATTTTTTTTATCTCACTCAGAAATTAGAAATAAATTCAATGTAAAAAAAAAAAGAAAAAAGAAATTTCTAGAAAGTTTCAAAACAAATTTAATTTTCTTGCTCGTCTCCCCTTTTTTTTTACTTGACTTATCCCCCCGTGGGCTTCGTTCCACCAATCAAAATCGGAATAGTAAATTTCTGACCAATCAGTAAAGATAATCCCAGTTCCATATTGAACAGCGATGAGCGCGTGTGCGAAATGACCCATGGGTATTTTCTTTTTTATATTTTTTTTTTGGGAGGAAGAATGACTTACCAGAAAAAAGTGTGTGTGTTTGTATGTGTGTGTGTGTGTGTGTGTGTGTGTGAGTGAGAGAAGTAGAAATGCGGTTATTGCTATTTATGCAAATGAACAAAGTGGTCAATCTTTATTTCTTATGACACAAAATTTTTAGCCCAATACTGAGTTGGCAGGACTGCGCTGGTAATAAACGGGACGATCGGGAAATGTAATAATGTGGTGTAATAATGTGGCGTAATAAATGTTGTCTGGGGGCTCAGACTGTGAGCAGTGCTGTGGCTGAGACGATATTGTCCTCCTGGGCCATCTTGACGATGGTGTGGACAAAATGTTTACAGTGGGGTAAGGGTAAAGCCAGATGTAAACCAAGGGATTAATGTACGGGTGATTGGTTTTGGCGAGATCAGGGATTAATGTACGGGTGATTGGTTTTGGCGAGATCAGGGATTAATGTACGGGTGATTGGTTTTGGCGAGATCAGGGATTAATGTACGGGTGATTGGTTTTGGCGAGATCAGGGATTAATGTACGGGTGATTGGTTTTGGCGAGATCAGGGATTAATGTACGGGTGATTGGTTTTGGCCAGATCAGGGATTAATGTACGGGTGATTGGTTTTGGCTAGATCAGGGATTAATGTACGGGTGATTGGTTTTGGCGAGATCAGGGATTAATGTACGGGTGATTGGTTTTGGCGAGATTAGGGATTTGTTGTCGCTGGTTATACGTGTGATTGGTTGTTGTTTATATGTGTATACGGGTATGTATGTATGAGTGTGTGTGTGTGTATGTATGAGTGTGTGCATGTATCTATGTATGCATTTATGTGTGTATGTATATATGTATGTACGTGTGTATGTATGTATGTATGTATGTATGTATATATGTATGTATGTATATATGTATGTATGTATGATTATATTATGCCTGTTTGAATGTATGTGTGTATGTATGTATTAGGGCTGTACCGGAATCCGATTCCGGTTCCTGTTAAGCCGGATTCCGGCAGTTTTAATATATCCGGTTCCGATTCCGGTTCCGATTAAAATGTGCCGGATTTAAGCCGGATTTCGTTGTTGTTTGAAATTTTGGTGTAAGAAATATTTAGATAAATAACTTGAAAATAAATTTTTGATTGAACATTGAAGTAATATTGATTTAGATTTGAAATGCATTTCAATTTGCGTTTTTATGGGAAATAGTCAGATAATGATTTAAAGGAAAGTATGAATGAAATAACAAGGTTTGGTGATGTCACTATGGAAAACTAAAGAAAAATAAGCTATCGGGTGGTGCCACAGTATAGATATAAATATATATTTGGAATTCATTTATTAATAAACATGTTTATTATTCTTTCTAAGATATGTTGTCCATTTCTTTGTTTGACTGTAATAGAAATCAAATTAAATTAGGTACAGCTTTATTAAAATAATTTTTTTAAAACAAAGAACCTGTTATTTTGACAGAGTTATCTTTCTTAACTCAAGATTGGGGAAGGGGTTTTAGTCACAGTAGTTGTATTCAAGATCTAAATGGTTAATACTGTTTGTTGCTATCTAGAACTTAAAAAATAGATTTTTATTATATTTTTCCGTCTTATATCTTTTTATGTTAGGCGAGAAATTACTACTTCGTTCGGAAGAGTTACTATTTAATTCGGTAAAATCCGGTTCCTGTTCCGATTCCGGCAGGATTCAAATATTAAATCCGATTCCGGTTCCGATTCCTGCAGGATCTAAAAATTACAATCCGATACAGCCCTAGTATGTATGTATGTATGTATTATGCCTGTGTGTATGTATGTATGTATGTATGTATGTATGTATGTATTATGCCTGTTTGTATGTATGTGTGTTTGTGAGTGTAAGTATGTATGATTGTATGTATGTATGTATTATGCCTGTATGTATGTATGATTGTATGTATGTATGTATGTATGTATGTATGTATGTATGTATGTATGAATGAATGTATGTATGTTTGTATGTATGTATGTATGTATGTATGTATGTATGTATGTATGTATGTATGTATGTATTATGCCTGTTTGTATGTATGTGTGTTTGTGAGTGTATGTATGTACGATTGTATGTATGCTTGTGTGTTTGTATGTGAGTATGTATTTGTGTGTGAGTGTACGTACGTACGTACGTATGTATGTATGTATGCTTGTAATGTATGTTAGCCTAATTAAGCTTATCATTACACATATCATTTACTCACATACACACACACACACACACCATGCCCCCTTTGTATCAGCGACCCCAAGTCGTCCATGATGCGGATTTACTCACCAATAGTCATCTAAGCCTGTCGGTTGTAGTCAAGGACATTGGATTGAGAACAACTGAATAGAGGACAGCCACAGTGGATTAAACCCCCACGACAATAACAACATCCCCGGCAATAACATTAAGGGGTCACAATAACGATAACAAACCTCGCAGTTCCCGTAGATGACAACAAATGGGAGGTGACTCTGACACCGTCTCAATGACGTAACATGTACTGGGCGTGATGGGATTATGAGAGGCGGATTCCAGTCTAAAAGGCAGAGAACACAAAAACTGATGACGTAATTTGGGGGGGTGGACAAAGGAGAATGGTGGTGTTTGTAGTGCGTTAGGCTGGAAGTAGAAGACAAAAAAAAGAGAGTCCAACAGAACATGTGTGAGAGAAATAAAGCTGAGATTGACAGTGTCATTATGTTTTAGAAAATTGACAAAAGAAGATGTAGTAGACGAGCAGCGACCCCCCCCCCCCGCCACCCTTCAACCCCCACCCCAGACTCGCTCTGGCTCCTCATATAGACGTGTCACGTGATACGTCCACAACCACATTAGTGTCACATGACTTGGCCCAACACAGCTGCACACACCCCCACCCCTTATCTTCTTCTTCTTCCCCCCCCCACCGACTTCTCCGTGGGATCCTTCTGAAATCCCGTGTTGAGATATTAGCCGGAGATTGTCTGATTGAATTTAATCAGTTTTTGAAACAATGGATATCATGATAAGAAAATAAATCACAAAACAGTTTATGCTGCCAAACATAAAAACAAACAAAACATAACAAACCAAACCAAACAACAACAAAAAAAAATTAAAACAATTCCGATATCGCCATTACAGTGTTCGTCTACTGTATTGCCCGTAAGCTTTAACTACAATCGCCGCATTAAGAAATAATCATCAAACATTTGTCTCAATTCTGTGCTTGTTCCCATTGTTATTAATCACATTCAAGAATGGACAATTGTTGAGTGATTTTGTCAACTTCCTAGATGAAATCAATAGTCATTCTATTGAGACATAAAGGGTTATGCCTATATTTGGCAATAATGAATTTAGCTCACTTAATCTTATAATATATTTATGACCCATGGATGTGTCGTTGATTTCATGAGCATATTACTACACCAACACCAATATTCTATTATTGAAATGACTACATAAAATATTGTAAATTTCCATAACCCTTACAAACAAATTTTTTTTTCCAATTTATTTTGTTGTTGTAAAAGTGTTCCGTTGTGTTGTCTGTAATTGAGGATATTTCTGAGTTGTCCATATCCAAATATTTTTAAATATACTTTGTATAGACATCAGATATGTTAAGTGAATAGAAGTATCAAATGAAGGTGATCTTTAGGAAGGTTTATATATCTATCTAATCTATCTATCTATCTATCTATCTATCTATCTATCTATCTATCTATCTATCTATCTATCTATCTATCTATCTATCTATCTATCTATCTATCTATCTATCTATCTATCTATCTATCTATCTATCTATCTATCTATCTATCTATCTATCTATCTATCTATCTATCTATCTATCTATCTATCTATCTATCTATCTATCTATCTATCTATCTATCCATCTGAATCACCACCTGTTTGATCAACAAAAAAACACCTAACCAAAAAAAGAGTATGTTCGTGATCGTATGTCAGATAAAATGAATTCCCGCGCACTACTCGGTACAACCCCGCAGGCTAAACATGTAAGGCATTGGGTCCAGGACACTTTAAATGAGGGCGACACACACACACACACGCACACACAGAGCTGGGGGACATAATGGTCGTCACACATATACAATGATTCTCGCAGGATATATATATATATATATATATATATATATATACATAGGCCTTACATATCTACAGTGTATCTCATGACAGATAAACTAGGAAGTCCTGTGCGGACAGCCCCTGTATTTCGGTGCTGGTGATGGACTGACGGTGCCCTTTGTGGACGTCTGTCCCTACATGTGCTGGCGTGCTTAAACACTAATTGAAATACAGGTCTTTTCGTATGCCAGTCTGAGTAAAAATATATTAATTAAAAGTGCCTTAGCCACAAATCGACGTGTACCGAGGTTTTTTTTTTTTGGGGGGGGGAGCCCAGGAGGGGGTCGGTGGGGGTCGGTAAACTTCAGCCTAGAAACCTGCTTTGTTTAACGGCGGCTGACCGATTCCATCGGCTGATAAAAAAAAATTACACCGCCGCATAAGAGACGTAACACCGTAATCTGTTAAAACCGTAAAGGAGATGGCACTAAATCCCCATCACAACTAATGGGGGGAGAGATGATTTTGGAAACACATTTTTTTCTCTCGCTCCGTCCCCATCTCTCTCTTTCTCTTCTTGTATTTTTTTGAAACAGCTGAATAATTCCTCATATTACAAACCAAGCTAGACCCATTTTTTGTTTCGTCACGTCTTCCATAATCTAAAGACCTTTAGATTTTTTTTTTTTAAAAATTAGTTATACAGCGACTTCCTTTGTGATTTATGCACAAAATGTTTATATATTTGGATCTTACAAACTTTTTTCATAGTAAACGAGTCTGCTTTTTGTCAAGGTGCTCACGTGTATTAATTAATGCGGTAGAAAAAAAAATCGTTATTAATTCGTGCGATTTTTGATCCACGATTGGGCGATATATGGTGACAACAAATATAACGCAGCAGTGTGATTTATCCTTAAGATTCGGTCCCACGAAACACACATATCAAAATTGCAAGTCGCACCTTGCGTCTAAGTGGAATCGAACGAAGTTTCCTGGCGCACACACAGACAGACACACATAGACAAATACATATATTGGAATCACACACAGACACACAAACGACACACTCATACATACACGTAAACGCAAACAAGGCGCACAAGGCACACAGACAAACATGCACTAGAAAAACAACACACAGACAGACACATTTGACACACACAGGCCCACAGACAGAAATTTCGGGCCCCTGGGCAGGGCAGTCACGTCCCCCCGTGCTGATAATACACACACACACACACACACACACACACACACACACACACACACAATGGCATGTTGTTTTGAAATATTGCCGATGTTTTTGTCATTTAAAAGAAAAAAAAACATGAAATAAATACATTGCACCAATGGCGTAGTGAGGGGCCATCATGCCCCGGGCGCTACTCACAAAGGGGCACCTAATGGTACATTATAATACAGTACTATATGGTTTTCGAATGGGGGGGGTCTAAAAAGGTATTGTGCCCCAGGTGCGAGTTAAGCTCGCTACGCCACTGCATTGCACTCATGATTTATATTTATTTATAAACAACATCGGTTAATCGCCATTTTTCATTTATAAAAACAACAAAAAAAAAAGACAAATATTCATTGAAATAATCATACAGATAAATGAGGGTCAGTGTTAAAAATGGAAAATCTTGTGTAGGTCAGTGATGTGTAAAAAAAAAAAATAAACATCATCTAAAACTTGTTTTTTTTCTCTTTATATAGCTCAGTGCAGACAAGTGCTTGTTGTTGGCAATCCGTATGATGTTGATCTTTGTGTTTAACATTTAGTCTTTAAGTGTGTACGAACATGTATGATGTCACGTGCCTGGAGATCACATGCATGCGTGCATTCACGTTGTCCTGATGCGCCGTTTTAAGCACGGTGGCGTACACACGTTACGCACCGGCACGCGAAGTTTCAACGGCGTGCTGCGTTGTTGTCTAGTTAAATGGAATGCACACATGATGGGATCACTTTTCTTTAACGTCCAGACCGTACAGACACTGGCATACACCAGCACGCACACAGATGGTTACACACTCTCACAAAAAGACCTTTTCTTAAGTAATTTGAGGGCCTCTAAGTAATGACTACCAGGGAGGTTTAGGGGACCTTGGCAGACTTTTACACATGTTTCGGGGCCCTAGGCAAACTTTAACAGATGTTTAGGGGCCCTTGGCAGAATTTAACAGATGTTTCGGGGCCCTAGGCAAACTTTAACAGATGTTTCGGGGCCCTAGGAAAGCTTTAACAGATGTTTCGGGGCCCTAGTCAGACATTAACAGATGTTTCGGGGCTCTAGGCAGACTTAAACAGATGTTTCGGGGGCTCTAGGCAGACTATAACAGATGTTTCGGGGCCCTAGGTAGGGACTTAAAATGATGTTCTGGGGCACTAGGCAGATGCCCCCAATGATGTTTAGGGAACCTAGGCACAGACTTCTAGGATATTAAAGGGGCTCGAGGTAGGGACTTCTAGGGATGATTGCACGCTCTTGACAGCAGTATCTGGCAAGGCCCTTTTAGCATAATGTTTAATACGGATTAATACCTGACTATCTTCTTTGACAGTGTGTGTGTGTGTGGGGCCCTAGGCGGTCCCCTAGTTTTCCTATCCAAACAAACGGCCCTGTTCACAGACAATGTAGCCACGGTTAAGTCCATACGTGTTTCAACAAATATAAATCCTTAGACATAAATATGGGAAAAAAATATTTCTATTTATAGAAAAACCCAAGATTGATTTTTTAAACTAACACAGCCAAATACTGAAAGACGTGTACCCGTTTTAATTCACCGTGCAATAATGCATAAAACAACACAATTCGTTCAATATAAACAAAAAAAAATTGTAACAGACTAAACCCTACTAAAAATAGCACCAACAAACTAACATCTTTGCCAACATTAAGGTCCAACTGCCTAACAAATTTTCTTTTACATCCTAAAAAAAATATTTTATATAAAAAAAATTTAAAACTTTCTTTATCAAAATAAAATCTAATAGTTATTAAAGTTTTCAAATTGGGCAACCACCGGAAGTCAGCCATCCTTCATTTTACCCACCACTTCAAAAAAAAAAAAATGAAGCAAATAGACAATCAGATGTACGATCAAACCAGCCACTGGCGCACTAGTGTACTCTTGAAACATGCACCACAATAGCCATGCCAAAAAAGTACTTAAGTACTGCGAAATGCCACCCCTGGCAGCGGAAAAGTAAGTGTCGCCCGAGGCAGACTGTCTCCCCTATAGTTTCACCCTTAGATCTAATCCTAACCTATGACCGCATTAACCCTAACCAAAAACAAAACAAAACAAAACAAAACTGCGCAGTTTATAACTAATAACGAGGGCAGAGAAAGAATGGTAACTCGTGTTTCCGATGTTGATTTAACCCCCTTGGACCGAAGCTGTACAAATGGCCGCCGGAGTGAATTTATTTTGTTCAGATGAAATCTCACGTGAACAGTTGGGCAAACAATGATTCTGGGGGAAAAAAAACAAACAACAGTTTTGTAACAAATAACGGACATTAAAAAACAACAACCGGAGATATTTTTTTTATTCGAGGAAATAAACTATTTCCCTGAAACGATTTAGCAATGTGCCGAATATAAAAAAGCAAGTTATGTTTTTTTACCATTGCCGCCAGGTATTATGCAATACTGGTTATCTCAAGTTAAATATATCATATCGTCCTTTTTGATTAGGTAAACGAGGAAACGGTCACCTTTTCAGTCACGATCCCTCCTTTCAAATCTGACGTCATAGGGGCCCAAAAAGATACTTCTGACCACGGATTAGATATTATACAGATTGCGCAAGCCTCGTTTTGAAACAATGTTTTCATCGCCGCCATTAATGATATTTACACTTATCAGTGCATTCATTGGATAGAAACCCCATGTACTCATGAAATAAATAATATATTATCGCTTTTTTTATATTTATAAAGCAATTTGAAATCTTTTTCCATTCATAAACAGAAAACTGATGACTACTTATATAGCGATGCGCTATCTTGTAGTGAATCAAACGAATAATTGAAATGGATGTTTTTTGAACTACAATTAGAATATATTTGTAGAGTTTAACTTTAACAAAAAAAAAAAAAAACAACAAAAAAAAAAAACAACAACGACAGCAGATGCTGTAAATGTCAAAATTCTTTTTTTTTAATGAGGTCCATAATAACATAAGTTTTAACATTACTGTAGAGTGCTATTTTTTTTTTAAATGAGGTCCATAATAACATAAGTTTTAACATTACTGTAGAGTGCTATTTTTTTTTAAATGAGGTCCATAATAACATAAGTTTTAACATTGCTGTAGAGTGCTATTTTTTTTTAAATGAGGTCCATAATAACATAAGTTTTAACATTGCTGTAGAGTGCTATTTTTTTTTAAATGAGGTCCATAATAACATAAGTTTTAACATTACTGTAGAGTGCTATTTTTTTTTAATGTTTAACTTTCACAAACAGATACTACACGCAGACCCACCGACAGATATTTCAGGCCCCTGGGCAGGGCTGTCACGCCCCCCCCCCTTCCGGTGCTGATAATAATATTTTCAAAAGTTTATTTGCCAGCTCAGTCCTGGCCCCTAAAACTCGCCGGGCCCCCGGGCATTTGCCCCCTGCCCCCCCCTCTCGGCGGCACCGACTACACGCAAACCAATTAAAATGCAAAGTAATGCCTGAATAATTTGATTTTGAGAGGCTCCACACGTCTAGGACCCCCCATGCTAATTGCTCACATAATTGGATTTTTCTTAAGTAGTTTTCATACAGCTCCCTACTCCCACCCCACCACCAACACATTATTCGCCCCCCCTTTCTCCCCGTAGTAGGGGAGGGGGGCATAATTCTCCTATAAAATGCGTAATGCCGCAGATTACAATAACATTATATAAATGAAATGTTTTAATATAAGAGAAAAAAAATGTGCAAATTTTAAGTTAAATTAACCTAACGTGATAGTACAATCGACAGCTGAATGTTAATATTGAACATAAACAGCTCTAACGGCGTAATGTAATTCTCTACAGAGCAGTAAAAGTAATGTTTTAACAAGTAGCTGCCGCCACTCGCAGTTTGTTTTAATGATTGTGAAAAACACAATCTCTGATGACGTCATCGTGCATACCCCTGCCGCCGGCGCTATTTGCACGCGATGAGTGGAGTACATCGATTGGCCACGCTGAACGAATAACAATTAATCTATTTGTCGCATGCTATTTTAATTTATAGGTCACGACCACTCAAAAGCATTGCTCAAAATAAAACAATAACATTCGACGTGTTACAATTTGATATGTTCAAAAATACACACCCCAAAAAAAAAAGGATGAATTTGATTGGCATAGAAAGCTGTACAGACATTACAACTCTAATAGACAATACAAATGCATTGTCCTTCTTGTGTTCAAAGGAACATTGTTAAATACAAAGTATTTCTGTCGTCCCGACTACCGTCTGATTTGAATCGATTTTGTGGGAATTGAACTCGTACACTCTGTGGTGGTTGTAGGATCACTAACTATTTAACAGTCACAAGAAGATAAACAAGAAATATGGAGAAAAATGAATAAGATAAAATGGCACCTGGAGCATGTTGAACTATATAAATGTAAGTAAGTGATAACGCATCCCACTCCCTAAAGATTCTTTGTTTACCTGTACAATTCTTTGTATACCTGTACAATTCTTTGTATACCTGTACAATTCTTTGTATACCTGTACAATTCTTTACATACATGTATTTGGTCCCCCCCCCCACTTCCCCGGAAACAGCAGACAAGAATATAGTTCAGGATGTGGCCACGGTATGAGGTCGACGTGACACACACATGCCGATTTTTTTTTTGTCCACGTTGTACTTTAAGATGACGTATCGTGATTTAGTGAGTAAAGATACACAAATAATAGACCAACAACAACAAACGAACACATTATAGAAGAGCCGCATGCGGCTCTAGGGATCACATTTGTTCAGCACAGATATAAAGGTTGTGTTGATTGCCTATTGGTGTGTGTTTGTGTGTGTATATGTGTATGTATGTGTGTGTGTGTGTATAGTGTGTGTCGAGCCCCTGTAAGTATGGGATGTTTATTTATCTCTTAGATCATATAAACCACCAATGAGACTTTCTTTTTCTAAATTACGCCCTTCTTTCACACCCCCCCACCCTTTTCATCGCCGATAGTGGAATGACCATGGAGATATAGGTAGGTGACTGGCAACACCGAAAGTCGAACCCGTAACCCACAACACGCAGATTAAGCCCCCACCTATTGGCTCTATAGCCCACATGTAGCCCATATGTAACCACTATGTAGCCTATAGGAAGCCCATATGTAGCCCATATGTAACCAATATGTAGCCCATAGGAAGCCCATATGTAGCCCATATGTAACCCACCACACGCAGATTGAGCCCCACCAATTGGCTCTATAGCCCATATGTAGCCCATATGTAACCAATATATAGCCTATAGGAAGCCCATATGTAGCCCATATGTAGCCCATATGTAACCCCATATTTTATCTTTCATTCATGTTGACTGTGAAATTGTAATAGCCATTTACAGCAATTAACATAGTGTTCATAAAATAATCTGCAGGGAAATGTAGCAAAGTTACAATTATAAGAAATGAAACAAAAAAAAAAAAAACGGGCAAACTATTATAAAAAAACATATGAAACATAATTGAAAAAACAACATCAACACAGTAACAAACAAACAAACACACAAACTAACAACTCAGCAAATATTAATTAATTCATTACATTAATGTAGAAAATAGATTTTTTGTGTTTTCGCTCCGCAAAACTTTTTTTTTTTTTTATACATATTTTAACTTCAAACAAGTCTTTGTGACGGTCCAGACAAGTGAATTAAGAAAATGAAGGCAATGTATAGTTCCGGCAATGTAGGGGGGCAACAATGGTTCTATTTTCTTACATTCCTTGGGACCGCGGTTCTCCCATTGTTGTTGATGCCCAGAAAGGAATGTTATGGAAATGAAATTAAATAGAAGTCGATGGAAGCCATGCCGAGTGCTTGTCTTTTTCTGATTCAATCGTTTTACTTTCAAAGGCTAATGTTACGTATCTATAGTTAGTGAACCCTGTATTGCAGATATTTGCTTTTGTATCAGGGATATGGGTTTCATAAAATGAAGTTTTATTTTTCTGGTTTTTGTTTGTTTGTGTGAATCTAGATTCCTAGGGTCATCAAGGAAACTTTGTAGATTGAAATTGATGACGACAGACCATTCTTTAACATTTCAAAACAATGAAAGCGCGACGGATAGTATTGTAATACTAGTTGCACTGTGCAGAAACTTTGCATAGAGTTCAACAACAGAGTTCAACTTTGAGGTTATCATGAATAGGTCAATTAAATTTGATGGGTATATGTATTTTATGGTATGCGAATTAAAAAAAAAATATCGAATCGAGACGCAGGCAAGAGGCCATTACTATTTAAACAGGAAACAGTATTCTTACTTTCGATTAACAGCAGACAGACGAACAGTATTTATAAAGATTGAATACCACAGGTTAGTAAAAAAAAAAGAGGAAAAACGAAGAAATTGGCATTTTTATAATTTAACCGAGTCGATGCTGATGGTAGCTTTAATTTAGAGAGTTTTTTAAAACAACAAATCAAACAATTTGATGTGTCTTTCTATTTGTCTGCATTTGAGTTGCAGTGTTTCCCTTGCTTAACAGGATGGCATTGAATTATTTAGAAAAATGCCAAACGTTTCATGACAGCTAATAAATATGAAGCATTCTGTCCAGTTCGTCTAGTTGTTGATCCAAGTATTAACCCACGGTTACCCTGAATTGCTGGAAGGATGGTCGAGTTGAACAACAGACGACTGCTTTTTGCAGGTCATGATGGTTAAAGTCCTCGCTTAATCTCCCGTGGTGCCTGGACGGTACACTATCGGCTATGGTGGAGATGAAATAAGGGCAATGCAAAAAAAACCGTGGATCTATGAGATTTCATCTCATCCTTATAGGGATTTCTCACCCCCCTCCTCCTTTTATTGCAATGCATTATTTTTGCACTTTGTTTTACAGTGACGGTATCTTATTAAGACGATTTCTGCCAGTGTCCATTTATAATTTTTTGTATGCCGAAAATTCTGACAAATCGTTAGTTACAAAAAAAAACAACAATTTCATTAACAATGACAATAGCTAAATAGCTATAATTAATAAAAAAAATAAATGAATAGAATAGGGGATTTTATAAGTTGTATAAATACATTGATATTGTATTTGTACATTTTTTTATGTAATAATTCAGTGGACTATATTTTGAAAAAAAAAAGCAACCAAAAAAAAAAAAAAACGTGGTGGCTTTATATATATATATATATATATATATATATATATATATATATATATATATATATATATATATATATATATATATACTTATAAGACGCATTTGTTGTCTGTCTGTCTGTTCCCTTATAACTCAAGATCCAGACAACAAAATAACGTGAAATTTGGTACACGTACACATAATTACATGGGGAAGGTTATAGGATATGTTTCGTTTCATTTCGATGGGTAGTTTAATTGTAATTAATTATTATGATAAGAGATCGGTGGGAGACAGAAATATTTTACTGCATTTTTGTTTCTAAAGCAAAAGATGTGTAACTTCCGGAAACTCAAATTGTAAACATGGTCTGGTGAAATCAATAGAGGTAAATTATTTTACTGCAAGAAACAAGAAACTCTTATTGTCGAAGTGGGGATGGCAAATTGCATATCTATTTACTTAGGACAGGTTTCGTTTCATCTCGATGGGTAGTTTAATTGTAAGTAATTTTTTTTTATTTTAGTATTTTACTATATTAAAGTAATCTCGACGGCGCCATAAATAAAATTCCTCTGTAACGTCATTTCCCGATGCGCGCATAACCTGTTAAAAATTCAGATTATGTTTGTGTTGCCCGCTAGCTCAGTCGCTTACTCGCTTGGCCGTGACTCAAATTTGGCCGACTATGTTTGGGTTCAAATCCCGATAGTGAAATTTTTTTTTTTCAATTTTTTTTTTCAGAATAATCTCTATACTTATAAGACGCATTTGTTGTCTGTCTGTCTGTTCCCAGACAGAGAGAGGGAGGGAGAGAGAGATAAAGAGACAGAGGGGGGGGCAGGTGGGGAGAGAGAGGAAAGGAGGGTAGGAGGAGGGAGGAGGATGGACAGGGGGGAGAGAGGGAGATGGGAGAGAGAGGGAGGGAGGGAGGGAGAGATAAAGAGTGAGGGGGCAGGGAGAGAGGGGAACGAGGGAGGGAGGAAGGGGGAGGGAGAGAGAGATGGAGAGGGAAGGGAGGGGGAAAGGAGGGAGGGAGAGAGAGGAAGGGAAGGAGAGAGGGAGAGAGAGGAAGGGAGAAATTTGAGGAAGAGATAAAGAAAGAGAGGGGGCAGGGAGGGAGAGAGAGGGAAGGAGGAAGGGGGAGAGAGGGAGGGAGGGGGAGAGAAGGAGGGGGAGAGAGTGAGATGGGAGAGAGAGGGAGGGAGGGAGAAAGGGAGGGAGGGAAAGGGAGAGAGAGAGTGGTAAAGAGGGAGGGGGAGGGAGGGAGAGAGGGGGGAGGGAGAAAACAAAAGGTAAACAGAAAACCTTATTTTAAACCCGGGCAAAGCCGGGTACTTGCAACTAGTATATATATAAAACGCTAGTGGTGGCGTGTTTCAAAGAAATATGGCAGCGTAGCTTTGTAGCATTAATGTCATTTTTTCTTCTTCTTTTTGTGTGTGTGTGTGTTTCCATTTATCAAAGGTCTTAAAGTTAATCAGGTCATGTCAGGCGACTGTCACACAAACCTACTCATGCACAAACACACACACACACACACACACACACAAACACACAGCTATGTCAGATAAATGCAAAATTAATGAGGGAATTAATGTTTTTTTTTTTGAATTTTGAGAACTTTAGGGAAAGTAGGGAAGAGTTCATTGTGACAAGGGTCAAGGTTAATTTTTTTTTCTGAATTTAAATGTAAACACGTGTTTTAAGAAAATAATAAATTAAACAGCTGACCTATCGATCTGTTTTACTGCCAAAGTCAAATTCTAAATTAAAATTTTCAAATGTTTCATTTCGTTTTCTTTAATGATATGTATTTTATGTGTATTCTATGTGTATTTGATGTGTATTTTATGAGTATTTATATGTATGCTAAGGGTATTTGATGTGTATTTGATGTATATTTATGTGTATTTTATGTCGTAGTAACTGCAATAGTCCTTTAAATTATCCAACGCTGATACAAATCTTGAATACATTTATTTGGTTAAAAAGCCTACCAAAACAGATGAAAGTGACAACAAAAGCTTCGATGAAGTGTTTGGAAACGGAAAAATCCGATTGTGTATCCTTGTTAACTTTCACACGCACTATTTTGAATAATTCACAATTATGACGTCATCAATACAGTCCAATGAAGATGGTTTATAGTCAATTTGAAATCAATGTTAACCCGTCAAATGAACTTAGATGACTTTAAAAATCGTACATCAACAGGTTACGATTCGTATTTAAAATGCCGCATTTTTTAAAATGAATACAATTTGTGTTTTTTTTTTTGTTATGAAAAAACTAACAATATTTATATGATTTGAGGACACACAGACACAAAAAAACACACTATCTATCTATCTATCTATCTATCTATCTATCTATCTATCTATCTATCTATCTATCTATCTATCTATCTATCTATCTATCTATCTATCTATCTATCTATCTATCTATCTATCTATCTATCTATCTATCTATCTATCTATCTATCTATCTATCTATCTATCTATCTATCTATCTATCTATCTATCTATCTATCTATCTATCTATCTATCTATCTATCTATCTATCTATCTATCTATCTATCTATCTATCTATCTATCTATCTATCTATCTATCTATCTATCTATCTATCTATCTATCTATCTATCTATCTATCTATCTATCTATCTATCTATCTATCTATCTATCTATCTATCTATCTATCTATCTATCTATCTATCTATCTATCTATCTATCTATCTATCTATCTATCTATCTATCTATCTATCTATCTATCTATCTATCTATCTATCTATCTATCTAATCTATTAGTCTTCCTGTGTCTCTCTCTCTATATATATGTCTTTCGTCCCTCTCTCACCCAGTGGAGCAGTTTCAGCGCAAAGTGACTTGCACGGTGTGTGCCCACCACGACGACACTTAACTTCACCGACACATCCACTAACATCTATTAACGAGACACATCCGGACAGAGACACACCGACACATTCCGATGATAACACCCCAAATCCCCACATATACCCCACCTCATCACCCATCGCCGTAATCTCAGCTTCTGGGGAGGGGGTTGGGCGGGGGAAGGGATTGGGGGGGGGGTCTAAGACAGACAAAAAAACAAAAACAAAAGGTAAACCCAATGTTTCACTCCCTGTCTCGTGTCTTTTAGTCTCCGCCATATTGCCAGGGCTAATCTCCGCCCCATTTATTGGCCTTACTGAACGGCTAATGGACCAGAATATTTATCATTCTTCCATCACAGTCTGTCACACGACCAATGGGGACGTCGTGTTTTTGTTTTTCTTTAAGCAAAAAAAGGCAAATTTCGGACTCTTTTTTTTTTTTTGTTGTACTTTTTTTCCCGTGTATTATTTTTTTAGTCTAAGAATTGTGTGTGTGCAGGGGCAGATTTAGGTGGGGCGGGGGCTCATGGCCCCTTTGTTTCCGCAATTTTAGGTAAGACATAATTAAATTATCGAACTATTTTTTGTTCTAAGACCAATTTTCAACAATGTAAACAATTTTGGCCCTCCCCCTGTCAAAGTTCCCCCACCCCGGTCAAAGTTGTCTTCATCCGCCCCTGTGTGTGTGCATGTATGAGAGAGTTTGTGTTTGTGTGTGTGTGTGTGTCAGGCACGCCGAGAGGAGGGGGCAGGGGGGTCATTGCCAGGGGGCCCGCATCTGTAAGGGGGCCCGGCCTCCCCGATCATGTCAATTTTTTCACGACTTTTTGTTTATTAAGGAGCCCGCAATGATGTCCTGCCCTGGGGCCCGTGTTGGCTCTCGGCCCCACTGGTGTGTGTGTGTTTGTGTTTTTCAAACGAAAACAAACAATTATCACAATTATGTTTCAAAAAATGCGCATCACTTTCTCTCACTTTTTTTTTTAATTGCAGAGGCAGAAATATTATAAATTCCCGATAGGGGGGCCATCAATGGTTGCATTTCAGTCTTACATGTGGACTAATAAAAAGTTGGTATGTGAATAGGAGATGTTGAAACGTTGCTAAGTAATGCCGACTGTTAGAAGGTTTGGTGTTTACGGCAAGTGTCGTGGGGCTGGTGCGCTGTGCAGGCTTGCGGAGCCGGAGCCGAGGAGCCGGGAGCCGCCACTTTTTGCTGGAGCCGGAGCCGGAGCCGAAAAAATCTGGCGGCTCCACGGCTCCCAAATGTTTCTTTGTAACAGGAGAATTTTTTTTTTAGCTTTAAAATTGCAAATTTGTTTGATTGTTTGCCTCCTACAATTTGAAATGTTTTACGAACGCCACTACAGTAACATGCACATCACCACAAGACATTTTTAATGGGGAATCGTTTTGTGTTCGTTTTAAATATTTTGTATCCTCCGAAATTTTTTTAATGGCATGTTATTTTGTTATATATATAAAGTTAAAACAGTTTTATTTCATAGAATAATTGTATCAATCATTTCAAAATAAATTTTTACTACAACGACAAATAGAACGCGTCATTTCGTGTATTATTTGACCGCGAATTTGTAAAAGACTAAAAAAAAAATGGTCGCTTTCTGTATTTAACAATTTTATTATAAACAGAATATCTGAAATAGAGTGGATAAATTTATAAGGCTGTGGCTATTCGGACCAGGGTCCCAATAAAATCCTATTGTTATTCGGACCCGTGGCAAATATGCACTAAGCTTAGCTATATTTAAACTTTATTAGACGGAACCCAAAAAATAATAATACAGAGTCCGCTTAGTGGAACCTTAGACACTGAGTAACGATTAAATCATACTATTCAAACAATTATAAAAAAATAAACAAAAAAACAATAATAAAGTTTAAGCTAAGTGCATATTTGCAACTTTTGAAAATATTAATATCAGCACGGGGGCCCGTGTCACCACAGCCCAGGGACCCGAAATTTCTGTCGTTGGGCCTGTTCGCAACCTTGTAATAGTTTTATATACTGATATCTTCTGAGGACAACTAGCAACTTAAATAAGTTAATAAAATAATATTGACTTCTGACTTCACTTTTATACATATGTATAATAAAATAATAGGGTACAAACTCCGTGATTTCTGAGTGATGTTATTTAATTTGCAAATTTACTTTTTAGCATAATTAATTTTATTTAAAATTGAATAATTGCGACTGGTCAATTTGTTGTTGGTCAATTTGTTGTTGTACGTTAAACCAACAGTATAATAATATAAATCACGCATCTATTATGTAACAATTGTGTAGCAGAACAAATGGTCAATATATTTATAACAGGAATCAGAAACTGCTCAGCCTCAATAAATTTTTATCATTAAAACACTTTACTATTTAAATTATTTTTAACAAAACTGCAACATGCCATGCATTATTGAAATGTTTTTAAAATTATATATTTCTAATTAATAGCTATACAATCGGTACTAAAATGCACCATTCCAGATATGGAACTGCAAAAAAATTCTTGGGGTCCCCTTCCCAAACCCATCCTCTCCGTTCGCAAGTTTTCGGCGCTTCGCACCTCCATATTCGCCCCCCCCCCTCCCGAACATTTCTTCTACCCGACCAGGGGCGGAATTAGGGGGAGGGGCCGGGAGGGGCCATTTCCTCCCCCCCCTCCCCCGGTTATCGCAAGTTTAGGTAATACATCATTAAATTATTGAAATATTTTTTGTTCAAAGACCAATTTTCAACAATGAAAATAGTTTCACATCCCCCTCAAAGTTTTGCCCCCCCCCCGTCAAAGTTGTCTAGATCCGCCCCTTGACCCCAGGATCAGTTCTTCGACACCCCCCCCCCCCGCCGAAAAAATTTCTACGCCCCGAAAATAATCCTGGTTACGGGCCTGCCCGGGTCCGAATAGTCACTTCGAATTTATAAATAATAAATATAAATACTGAAGTCTATACAATATTTTAAATAAGGTTTATATTTTTTCAAGTTCCTGAGTATGGGGGTGAACGCGGCTAAATTTGCAGAACTTTTTATCAGCGGCATGTTAGCGTGGACCAATTACAAAAAAAATTGTCTCGTGTGATACTATCTTAATAGGGAGCCGGAGCCGTCAAATTTGTGGGAGCCGGAGCCGGAGCCGAAAAAAATATGGCGGCTCCGCAAGCCTGGCGCTGTCCATACTGGAATTTTTACAACGCTTTTCAAGGCTTCACCGTGTCACAGGGAGTATATAAAAATGTGGACTCTGCTTGGGTTTACAACTTTACATATAATTGACAGCGCAATAATTATTACTCGGTTTGTTTAACGTGATAGTTTTCTAATATACTATTAGACGTGCTTTGGATATATTTTAATAAATTATAGATTTTTAGGTAGGTAGGAAGCAGGGGCGAGGCGTGAGTGTTACCGGTGAGAACTCTTAAAGAAAAATGTATTGATATTTTTGATACTACATGCATAGACACAAACTAACATACATTTATATAGCTGTATACATAATTAGAATAACAACATACACGGTATATATATATATATATTATGAGTGATTATGCTAACTGTACTCAATAAACACTGTACCATTATATAGCATTCTCTATAAATATAACTACGAGCGACAACACTCAAGCCTTATCCCTGGTAGGAAGATAGATAGATAGATCGAATGAAAAAAGGAAGGTATAAAGATGGAAAGACAGGCAGAGAAATGATAAATAATTTGCGGAAAGTCATTTTTTTCGCTGCCAGAATCTGGAAATGTCCATGTAAAATTATCCGGTCTATTCGCGAGTTCAGTGGTAACGTAAGTGTACACTGCTTAGGCGCACCGCTGGTCTGAGGTTCAAATCGAACCTCGTGAGACAAAGACACAAAGGCCTCACTGGGATTGGGGGGGGGGGGGTCCTCCGTGACCAACGCAATATAATAAAAAAAAGTTTTTACTTTTTTTTTTTTTACTGTTGCCATAGCAACAAATACAACAATTACAGGAAGAGAAAACCACAACAACAAAGTGTGCAGTTCATTAACCACAGAACAAATGTTGACATACTCAGGTAAACACTTCCGTAATGAAACGACATCGATTGTTTAGGATGTAATTAATGTATGGTGTGTGTGTGTGTGTGTGTGTGTGTGTGTGGATTCATTAATAACGATTTCATAAAGAAATAAATTGATTGGATTTTTTTTTTCAATTTTCTTTTGTTTACAATTAAATCATGATTGCAGGACTGAATAGAACGGGCGCAGTCGATATATTGCTTTAGGGCCCTTAGGGCTGAAAGGGGGGGCCACCATAAAGTCTAGTGAATCCCATAATTTCAATTATTAAAGAAATATAACATATTTATCATTCTTACTTAAATTTCACTTTATTTTACATTTATCTCATTCGTAAGTATCTTAAGGTGTACATATGACATACGATTAATAAAAAATAATTAAAAATACACACATAAATTCTATTAACATTTCGCGAAAGAGCACCAAACCCTCAGTCGTACTCCGCATGTGTGCAATATATCTAACAGAGCCCACAACCCTCAGTCGTACAGGGGGGCTCCACATGTGTGCAATATATCTAACAGAGCCCACAACCCTCAGTCGTACAGGGGGGCTCCACATGTGTGCAATATGTCTAACAGAGCCCACAACCCTCAGTCGTACAGGGGGGCTCCGCATGTGTGCAATGTATCTAAGAGAGCCCACAAACCTCAGTCGTACAGAGGGGGGGGGGCATGTATGCAGTATGTCTAACAGAGCTCCGATTCACGTGCTAGTTAAGGGATTTCAGTAATTTTAGAAAACGTCAAGATTCTGCTCACAAAGAAATATTTCGCTGTTTCCAAAAAGAGAAAACTTAAGCGTAAAGATTTAGCAAGAATGGGAGATAGGGCACATAGGCCTTAAGTGCTTAGAGACAAAACGAAATCCTCTCCGTAATTATGTGCGTCTTAAATCCGGACAAACTGACCATCAATCAGGCTTAGTGCAGACATACGCATACAAACTGGTTTAATGACAATGGATTAGTATTGTGTATGCCGTGTCCACTATGTGGAGCACACAATGGTCATCGAGCATGATAAGTCATGTCAACTAATAGGCATCAGGCACGCCGAGAAGGGGGCAGTGAGGGGATCATTGCCAGGGGGCCCGCATCTGTAAGGGGGCCCGGCCTCCCCGATCATGTCAATTTTTTCACGACTTTTTTGTTTATTAAGGGGCCCGCAATGATGTCCTGCCCTGGGGCCCGTGTTGGCTCTCGGCGCCACTGATAGGCATCACACAAATGCATCGTGCTAAATATTTCATATCCACTTATGTGGGTCACACACTCACACGTCTAGTGCTAAATACGTCATATCCGCTACGTGGATCACACAAATGGTCATCTTGCTAGATATCTCCATTTCAAAGAAATAAAAAAAAAAGTAAACTAGCTTTATAACAAATTATTTTGCACTAACTGTTTACAAGTTATAATTAGGACCAAAGGTCAGGGGGCGACGACTGTGAAGATAAGAATATTGTGGCACCATTTAATAAAGTCAACAGCAACGATGTGAATTTAGTTCATTTTGAATTTTTTTTACTAAGATGACCCGGGGGGGTGGGGGTGGGGACTAATGTCAGTTGAGGCCCCGAGCGCCGAAGAAAATATTGGGCCCTTTAGAAAAAGAGATACATATCAAATGGCTTAAAATTGGGCTCTGTGGGGCCATTAAATATTAGGGGGCCTGGGCGCGCGCCCGTCCTTAAATCCGCATCTAAAGATGAATTAGAAATTTTTGTGATTTAAAATATAGTAAAATAGCGTCCATCAGTGTTAGTTGTTTTGAGCTATTGAAAAGAAATGATTATTTCGCCAAAAACAAATTATGCTATTCTGATACACCTGAACGTATTTGTTCAATCTATCGGTTGTTAGCTAATGTTCATTTAAGTACAGCATTTTTTTTTTGCACTGACACTTGTAAGTATGACTAAAATTTCACAAGATGTTTTACTGAGCTTTTTAGTTTTTCGCAAACATCTCGAGATGTCCCCCCTCATCAGTGACTGCCAAGATGTTCCCCATCATCAGTGACTGCCTGAGATGTTCCCCCCCCATCATCAGTGACTGCCTGAGATGTTCCCCATCCTCATCAGTGACTGCCAAGATGTTCCCCCTCATCAGTGACTGCCAAGATGTTCCCCATCATCAGTGACTGCCTGAGATGTTCCCCCCTCATCAGTGACTGCCAAGATGTTCCCCCTCATCAGTGACTGCCAAGATGTTCCCCCTCATCAGTGACTGCCTGAGATGTTCCCCCTCATCAGTGACTGCCTGAGATGTTCCCCCCATCAGTGACTGCCTGATGTGTTCCCCACTCATCAGTGACTGCCTGAGATGTTCCCTCCTCATCAGTGACTGCCAAGATGTTCCCCATCATCAGTGACTGCCAGGAACAAAAGTTGAGAACCAGCCATGCTAGTGCTAGACACAAGAGCGTCGACTTGACGTTTTATCGAAGTCGTGCTACATTTCGCACATCAACATGTGTAGAAAGAAGCATCCACCAGATAAGTCATTACGAAGTGAGAGCAGCCAAGTTTAACTTATTTAATGTCAAATCAGTGCGGCAACTTACATTTGGTATTCTTTGTGATAAAAAAATATGGAGTTTACTCAAAGGGAATGTGGTGGCAGTGTGATAGAGCGTTCGACTGCTTACAGAAAGTTCTTGAGTTCAAGTCTTTTCTCGAGTCCTATCGATGTCGCTAAGTCCACCCAGCTGACAAACAGGCACCCGACTTTGTTGTGGAAAGTAAAGGCAGCTAGACATTGTTCTGGCCACACAAGCCCATAGAGTTGCCGTGGATACAGAATCAGATGTTGGGGATGAAAGAAGGGCATCATAAACCGTCCCATTCGTTGCTTATAGGATCTGAGATATAAATCTCAGCCTACTTGGGACTTCACACACACACACACACACACGCACGCACATGCACACACACACACACACACACACACACACACACACACAGAGATGAATTGTGTTTCACCCGTACCCGACGATATGTATAGGTTTCGCAAGGGGAAACTACTCAGTTGGATTAATGCCCTTGTGTAGACGTAGACATGCAGCAACTAGTTTGTCACGGTACTGCTACCAGAGGTCAGCATGGGCGAAATCTCTGGTCTTATTGTTTCGATTAAGAGATGTCTTGACAATACTTGGCGAGATTGGGTCTTTTTCGGAAGAATAGACAAAAGACATAAATAAATAGAAGACATAAAAACAAATGCTATAAGTAAAGAGAAGATTTAAAGACAAATGCTATTGGTAAATTAACGAATTTTATTTATTCGGACTGAAGATTTCTCTGGTAGGCCTTTAATCATCAGAATATAAAACGCAAAACTTAAAAGTCATTATTGTGATGTTTTTTTTCTTTAAATTAATAAATATACGTGCATTTAGTTTTCTTTCCTCGTCCATTTTCTCGGGCATGAGAAAAGTTTGTTTACATTGACGACACCTAGGAACATGATTAATCAAGATGGCGGGCATCATTAGCAGACGAGTACTATTAATATTGCTCAGCCTTCACAGCAATGTGATGAATTATTACAACGGAAGATACTTAGTTTTAATTTTCTTTTTGTTGTCACTTGATGAAAAATTTCATCAAACATGCGATAATTGATTGTTTATAATTTACTTATTATTGACGAGTTTTTAAGAATTATAAAACCTTGTTATGTTTTTTTTTTATAAATAGAATAAATTATTTCCCGAAGATTCGTTACAATAGTTAAAAAAGAAGAACAATTATGGATTGTGTGTGGGGGGGGGGGGGGTAACACACACACACTTGAAAAAATGTTTTTTTTGTCTATGTTTGGGAAAATACAAGCTAACGGAAAATAATCACAGACTTGAGATACCTGGTTGAATCAAGGGGAGACAAATTGATGTCAAGAAAGTAAATATTAAAGGGATATAATTTAGAATATTTCTGTACATGTTTGAAAAAAAACTAAATCTCAAAAAAAAAAACAAAACAAACCCAAACACACACTTGTAGTAACTTGTACATAACATCATGTTTATTTATTATCTAAAGTACAGCGGAACAGTTTTTGTTTGCATTGTTTTAAGTTTTTTTTTATTTTGTTGTGGGAGGGATGTTATCGATCTGGGTTTTTTTCCCCCCTAGCCTAGATTTTTTTTTTATTGATTCAATCTATAAAGTTCTGTTATGTGCGATTTATATAAGCTTATTGAACACTTAATAACATTACAACATGGAAGGAACAGTTAGGAGACACACACACACACACACACACACACAAGAACAACTTGTTTGAACTCTGACCTTTGATCTTAAGAACACAAGGCGAACATCAACGTCACGGCTGATGTCATGTGTCGCGTGTCTGTAAGGGTGTAGCCGTCTGGGTCGCGAGTTGTGACAGACATGAGACTAATGAGTGTGACAGTGTGATGACAGTTTGGGGGCGTCGGTCATCGTTGTCTCAACGATGTCATAACTCCCTTCCCCATCCCCTCCCCCCCACCTCACATTTGGGGCAGTGGAAGTAGCCAAGTGCAAACGCTCAAAATACAAAAAAGTTAGCTGGGTATGAAAGAAGTTTAACAAAGAATTGTATTATTGTATGCTACAATGGAAGTATAATGCAATCTACTTAACAGAGCAAGGGCACGGGTGGTCGTGAGGTGTAAGTAGCGCTCGACTGTCGACAATAGGGGTCCGTGGTTCGAACCCCAGTGAAAAGCTTAAGATTTCTTTCAGGTCCTGATTTTAAGTTGCAGGGGGGGGGGGAAGGTAAAGGCGGCTGGGCGTTGTGCTAACCACACAATCCATTTATAAGCCGAGGCTACTGAAACAGATGAATTCTACACTTCATCTGTCCCGATGAACCATTAAGGGGCTTAAGGGAACTTTACTCTTATATTTCTAATCATGCAGATATTTTGTTTATTTGTATTTGTTTTCCAGTAAACAAATATCAAATGGTATACATGTGTTTGTATACTTGAAAAACAAACAAACAACAAATAGACAAAATATGTTTGAGGCGAAAGGATTCAAGTGTTTTAAAAAATACAATCGATAATGTAATGATCATCCACTTTCATCAATAATCTATCAGTCTGCATTCAGTTAGCTACATGCTTTTGTTTATAATGTTAGGTTCTAACTTTCTAGTCTTCAAGACCAGGCTATGATGAGTATGTAAATACATAGTTGATCGTTCAGCGCCTGACGTGCCCCAAAGTCTGAGAGAGTCACTGGTCTAACCGTTACTGGTCCAGACAATATTCAACGATCTGCCCAGATCAGTTCTGACGTATAGACAGACTAGGTCGCCAACAACGTTCCCACCCCACCACACCCGCTCCTCCCATAAATTTTTTTACGCAGTGTGTGCGTGTGTGTGTGTGTGGGTGGGGCCAAAGATGTTTGCCTTGCGCATTTTTTTTAGAAGGAAACAAAGCTTAGCGTGCGCAACATAGCTATATATATATAGAAGTACAATAACAGATACGTCTACGCCCTATTGTAATATGTGCGTACGACCTGCGAGTTGTGTGCGCACTTTCACGCGCACAGCTTAGAGGGAACTATGCTTATGGCCCCCACCCTCTCACTACGTCTTTTATTATTTCTTGGCAGTGTTTTTTTTAGACTACCTCCTCTTCCATTCCAAAACAAACAAACAAACAGACAACACAAACACAACAACAACAACGAAACAACAAAAACAAACACATAATAAACATAACAACGTAGGCACAGCTCCGGATCTACGAATAAAGAAAAGGTGAGGGAAAGGGGGAAGGTGAAGTTTCGGAAATTTCCAAAAAAAAAAAAAATGATTGTTTCTTTCCTGCGCTCATCACAATCAGAAAAAAAAGGAAAAAGTGTCAACACCAAGTCAACTGGAACTGTGAGGACGACATCATCGTGAGTGCCAAACCCCCGGGACGCCGAAGCCTGGTCCCCCCTGTTGATGAGCTGTTATTAATAAATAACAACATAAACAGATTCTACCAGAATATACAAAAATGACGAATGGAGGTTTTATAAATAAATCCAATCCAAGTGTGATAACATAGTAACCAAAGGGCAATAATAAGGTTGCTAAAACAAACAAAAAAAAAACAATATACAAATAGACAATAAATGAATGCACTTTTGGCATAACCCGATGTGGCGTTAACGATAGCAGCGTCACAGTAAGGCAATAAAAATGATTTTTTAAAGCGTTCAATAAAATGAAATCACGTGACTAAAAACAGTCGAATCACAGGCCTGTAATGAACGTTCTCGCAGTACAGCCCAGGCCAATGAAATGAACACAAACACACAATACATTACGACCTCGGTTCTCAACCGGTGGCACAGGTACCATGGACGTATTCATGGGGGGGGGGCAATGGGGCATTTGCCCCTCCCTACATTTTGAAAAAATGTCATATAAGAGGGGGGCATTTGCTCTCCCCCCCTTACATTTAAAAAAAATGTCATAAAGTTGTTATTTGCCCCCCCCGGAAAATTTTTGCCCCCCCCCCCTGCTGGAAACATTCCTAGCGACGCCCATGACAGGTACCACAAGGGTTGGGGAAAAGGCTATGCAGCGATACATAATTTTCGTTTAAAACAACCAAGAAGTTGGAAGAAGGTTGCCAGATTGCTGGGCGACTCATCACCGAAAAACCACGGGGGGGGGGGGGGGGGGAAGGTTTCGCATTAGAAAAGTAAGCGTATTCCAATATGACAATAAGTACATTTTTTTTTTTGCGAACTTACGCGTCAAGGGTACTCGAGGACATACTTTGACACACCCTGTAGGGTACACTCTTCAAAAAAAAAAAAAAAGGTTTGATAACCGCTGCATTACGATATCAACTTTTCATGCAAAAGCAGCAGACATCATTTTTTTGTTTAGCGGTTAAAACCTGTCTCCGCATGAACTCGCAACTACCAGATGCGTCTTTAATTATCAGTCTGGGGTGGGGGGAGGAGGGGACTCTCAGGTAAAACAGTGTACCGGATCCCTTCAGCCCATATGGCAGCCAAATTTTATATAATGAAATATATATTATCACTTAATATATGTATGCTAATTCCTCCCCACCCCTTCCCCACCCACCGGTGAATACCCGAAGCAAGCCCCCCCCCTCCTGCGTTAGACGGCTCTACCCCCCCCTCCCTGCGAAGTTTACATTTTGATCCAAGTTTAAGGAATTATTAAAATAAAAGCCTTAAAAAAATGACAGCAACACAACAACAAACAAGCCAAACGAATAGCAACTGGATATTGCAACTTAAACATAACATAAGGCAAAGGTAACTTGCAATCGAATCTGCACAAAGTGCAATGCTTCGGCATAGGTATTGCAATTTGAAAAAAAAAAAATCAAGACAACACAAGCAAATCACAATATCTCCCCTTTAAATGTCGGGGGGGGGGCCTAATCACCCGGAGTTAAATCCGCCCCTTGCAACTAATTACAGCTAAACAATTAAAAACTGTTAACACATCAAACTAAAACACCCCTCCCTCTCTCCCTACCAACCATCTTCTACCAGGGAGAAATATATTCCCGACCATGTTTCTCCAAGACTACTAGTGTCATCAGAACAAACTTGGCTCAATATTAAAATTGAAGAACTACACACCACAATCTCGAGGTCCGAGCGGGTCGCTGGCCATTTTCCCACGCCACCCCGTGACTCTCGATCAAACTTGGCGGCCACTTGTGTGGACACAGCGCTAATGTAAGGGCTATCTTCGGAGGTCGGTCCAGACATGTTCATGTAAAACATTTAGTACGAAAGTAATTTTGTGTACACAAACATTGGGTGTTTCTCAAGTTTTGAAACATTTGACATAAGATTTTTTTTTTTGTGTTTGTGATCACAAATAATTAAATGTAGAAGACTGGTATTTGTTCTTTTTATTTTTTAGAGTTTGGCGAATGTTGGATTATGTTAAATGGGGGAAATGTAGTTATTCCGGTGGAAGGGGTTTTGGTGGGTGTGTAGGCAACACTGATTCTCAAAATGGGTCAGCGGCAGCCCCCGTAGCGTGAAAATTTTACAGGAGGGGCCAGGCATTCTACAGCAGGGGCCAGGCCATAGCAGGGGCGGGGGGACCAGGTAATACATTTTACTAAGTAGAAAAAATAAGCAGGGGGGGTCAGACAAATCGCGGGGGGTCCTGGCCCCCCCCGCACGCTACGGGCCTGGTAAGCGGTCTTATGAGAAAAGGAAAAAAAAAACACGGGGATGAGAATGATTTGGCTAGAACGACACAAAATTAATGAATTCCTTCCCCCATGTCAGATATGAAGAGTTTAAGGAAAGCGAGGGGCGTTTAATAAACTCACTTTGGGGCTTTATTATGATTGCAGCTAAAATTAAATAGTTCCCATTAAGCACTTTAAAGAAATTTCAAGAGACCTTAAGGAATCTCAAAATTGTTTGAGAGCCAACTGTGTTTGGGGGGAAATGCTTATTTTTTTCTGTCCGGGAGCATAAATTGTGTATATTCTAGTTTTGTATTGTAAATTTGGGCGTTTTCTTGACGGAAGTCTGTTTTAAATGTTTGATTATTTCTTGGTGTGAATATTTTGTGTGACTTTTCTCTAGAGAGACTGAATGCTTGTTTTATTGTGAGCTCATGATTAGAACGCTTAAGACATGACTGGTCAGCTTTCTTTCTCTCTCTCTCTCTCTCTCTCTCTCTCTCTCTCTCTCTCTCCCTCTCTCTCCCTCTCTCTCTCTTTGAATTCTCAGTTTATCTGCCAGCTGAAACATTTTCTTAGAGCCCGTGAGATCAACTTGACGTGTTCTTCGGCATAAAGGTATTGCCGTATAGACCGATGGCAAGCAAACTACCCGACTGGTCTATACCTATGGTCCGTGACACCCGGGGCACTCAAAAACCACATATTCCACGTTTTCCCCTCAACAGCGGCGGCACATAGAATTTGATATTGCGCTTCAAATCTTCCAAAAGAACGTCACCGATAAGACAGTGCCCACTGCGAGACTAGGCAATTAGTGTCTGATCGACTTTCCTTATCCTCCCCTCCCTCCTCCCTCCCCCCCACCCCCATCACCAAGGTTTTGGACTCGGACGTCCGCTCCGATCAGCTCCGGACATTCCAGCCCGTCCACCCCCATTGTACCCAACACGAGAACCACTGATTGCGTTAACTGGTCAGCCGGCTAGTATCATCTGATGATAGATAAGGTATTATCCATGCATGATGTTCCATCAAATAAGAAGATCTGTATCTTGTGTCTTTATGTAAAGAAGACCGCCCCCCCCCAATCCCCTCCACTTTTTTCCTCCCTACACAATCAAAACAATCTTGTATGCGCCATTTCTACCCCCACCACAACAAACGGAAATACATTGGTCATGCATGTCCATAACCTGTGCGTCCAAGTAGAAATTGATACCAGCAGTCGTCGGCACAAGTGGTGATCCGTAGTTCTGTCAGATTCGATCACTTGAAATCAATCGATCTGACCAGGTTGACTGCCGCTTGGAGTCAACTTAAAGTCATATCCCGTTGTAATGGTTTGACTGATACGCCCTAATGAGACATGACTGATGGTTTTGATAGATGATTGTTACTTAGAAATGACTGGAGGGATAAAGAGCATGAACTGTTCAGCGTACCTCCGCTCTCATCTCACCCCCCCACCCACGCCCCCTTTAAATTAAAAAAAAAAAATAGTAAATATCTCAACAGATCTCTGACGGAGACGAAAAGTTTAAAAAAAAATATTTAGTGTTTTTTGGTTGGTACTAAAGTGCAACTTATGTCATTTCTAAATTTTTTTTACGTTTCATTCTGAACAGATCAGTGCGATGTCTGTCATATAAGTACTTCCTTGTCTGTATTATGTTTTTTTTTTTTGATTCTATTCATATAACTTAAATACATGTCCTTGTACCAAATCACATATGTTGCCCTAGGTGTGTGTGTGTGTGTGTGTGTATGTGTGTGTGTGTGTCTGTGTGTGTGTGTGTGTGTGTGTGTGTGTGTGTGTGTGTGTGTGTGTGTGTGTGTGTGTGTGTGTGTGTGTGTGTGTGTTTGTGTGTGTGTGTGTGTTGTGTGTGTGTGTGTGTGTGTGTGTGTTTGTGTGTGTGTGTGTGGTTGGGGGGGGGGGGGGGGGGGGGGGGGGGGCGGAGGGAGGAGGGAGGTGCAATGAAACCAAACACATCCCAAAAATATATCTTGAAATGCATATAAGTCTTTAAGTTCGGGCGCTCCAGACGATCAACTAGTTTTCCGGTTCATAATAACGTGTCCACCCAAAATCAATGAAAGGCCCCCCCCCCGTCCTCTCCCCCTAACCCTCCCCCCTCCCCCATCCACACCCACCTCCACCGTTCATCACTTATACCAAGTATAAATTAAATGTGCTAACTTTTGTCCAGTAACTTTTATGAAATATTCAGATATTACTTTTATTGCCAATTTTTTTTTCAATCAACACGTTTCCCCCCCCCCCCTCCCCTCCCCTATTCCCTTCCATCTGTTCAAAAAAAGACGGATTGTTCCGTTCCTATTTTTCTTGTTGTCCATCAAATCATCGGTAAAGTTGTTTTTTTTTTATTTACCCAGTTGTGTTTACAAGGTCAATAAAATATACCGTAATAAAAAAAATTGAAATTCTCTTTCTTTATTTTCTGTATTAGAATGAAGAAACAGTTTTGAAATGTCACAGAAGATTTTAATTTCCAGATGATTTCATCAGTTTCATTCACAACCAATGAACGAGATTAACAAAAAAAAAAAATGTTTTCTTACGTTTTTCTTTCTTTTTTTCTCCCTGGATTTATTTCATTTCATCTAAAATATGGCCGGTATAACACGTGTACAGTTTTTATATGTACTAAGCAATTGTTTTTTTCTTCGGTTAGGTCTTCTCATTTGTATATGATAATTTTTTTTTTGAACAATCGAAATGGCTTTCAGAGCTCAATACAACAAAGTATTCACACTGTTATGGAGAAAAGATATATGTGAGATTAGAACGTTTCAACATTGACACTACTGTGTGTTCAATTAGTAGGTCACAACATTCGCACTACTGTGTATTCAATTAGTAGGTCACAACATTATCACTACTGTGTATTCAATTAGTAGGTCAAAACATTCACACTACTGTGCATTCAATTAGTAGGTCAAAACATTCACACTACTGTGTATTCAATTAGTAGGTCTCAACATTATCACTACTGTGTATTGAATTAGTAGGTCACAACATTCACACCACTGTGTATTCACACATTTAGTTTTAAGAGTTTAGGCCAATAGAGATTTAATTTTTTTTAAATCTCAGCTTTCATAACATTTTTCTTGACATTAAAACTCAAAATGGCCCGGTTTGTTGTCTTGTCCAAGTATTGAGGATAATTAATTCATTAATTCATTTCTTTCATTTACATGTTTACAGTATTTTCTTATCTATTTATTAATAACTCATTTATTTTAATCATAAACTCTGTATTAGTTTATCTTGTATTACCCGGTTTTCATGTGTGTGTGTGTGTGTGTGTGTGTGTTTTACAGCTGTAAGTATCATTCAGGTCCAGATTTACTTCTTGACTAGTTATTTCTTTAACGACAAGTTTTATTTATATATTTTTTTATAATAAATTTGGAGATTTAATTAATTACATGCAGCAAATGAATTTCTCATTAATAATCGTTGCGTAAAATTTGACATTAACATCTGGATGGAAGTTGGGCTAAAAAAAAAAATCCCCCCCCCCCAAAAAAAAAACAAAAAACAAAACAAGAAACATTGCAATCAATTACATGCTTCCTTTTATTCCATTTCCACAAAATTATATTTTTTTTCCTCCAGTAAGATGGTGCAGCTAAACACCTGCTCTATTCATCTCATCAATATTTATTTTATGACATGATTTTTCACAGGCGAGACAATTACTTTCGATTTAAACCACTTCAATATGTTCATCATTTCAACAGAAGACAACACTGCATAAGTGTCGATATTTAATAATCTGTATAGAAAAAAACTGTTAGTGATTAGACATCCCAACCAAATGTCATGAACAAATGAATTATTAGAAGGACATCCTTATTTTGAAACTTCCTGATCTATTTAATTTCCTCTTCGCTGAAAAAAGGGAGATCTACCGTATTCTGAAACAAAAGAACAACGCTGTTTCCTTTGAAGAAGAGTTCACAGTTTGGCAGAGAGTTGACCAATAGGGAAACCACATATCATGTGAATACATTAATTTTTATAAGAGAATTTATACAATTTGTTGTCACTCTTCGAAGTTCGAACCCTGCAACCACACGTCGACTGGCGCGCATTTAGTTATGGTCTCATACAACTGATCCATGGTTTGTTATGATTGGAAGCAATACATGATTGATATTTTCTTTTCACTATTTATTCAATCATTCTTTCCCTATATATATATATATATATATATATATATATATATATATATATATATATATATATATAAATATATATATATATATGCCAATTTCTATCAGACATTGCTCTTTATTTGTCCCACCCACTTTTATCAAGTGACATTTCTTTGTTTATTCCTTCTCATTTGTATATGATAATTTTTTTTTTGAACAATCGAAATGGCTTTCAGAGCTCAATACAACAAACTTCCTTAATTATTTATCAAAATCTAATTTGAAAACAATTGGCTGCAAAACTGTTGTTCATTTATTTCGATGTCAAGCGTTCTTGTCGTATTTTCAAAATAAGTTTTTGTTAATTGATATGTGTATTGGCCCATTGCATTCCTTACAATAAGTAACGCATGTGATATATTTTTTTTTTATATATATATATATATATATATACTTGCAAGTGCTTGCCCGGTTTAAAAAATGTTTTTGTTTTCTCTCTCTCCCCTCTCCCCTTCCTACCCCCTCTATCCCTTTCTCTTCCCTCCCTCCCTTATCCCTCCCTCTCCTCCCTCCATAACCTCCCATCTCCCTCCTCCTTCCCTCCCCCCTCCTCCCTCCCTCCTTTCTCTCTCCCGTCTCCCTCCCCTCCCCCCTCCCTCCCTCATTTCCTCTCCCCCCCTTCCCCCTCTCCTTATCCCTCCCTCCCTCCCCTCCCCCTCCCCCCCCTCCCCCCCTCCCCCCCTCCTCCCCCCCCCCCCCCCCCCCCCCCAACCCCCCCCCCCCCCCCCCCTCCCCCCCCCCCCCTCCTCCCCTCCCCCCGCCCCCTTCTTTTCCCCCTCCCTCTCGCACAATTAAATCAAATTACCCTTAATAAACAAAACCTTTTTATCCCCCAAACCTATTGCGCTTTTTTTTTTTTCCTCCCAACCCTTTTCCCGCTGATTCCGCTTGATACATAATAATAACTTTAAAACACCCAAAATTAAAATAATTAATTACAATTCTCCCTTGGATAATAAATATTTATATTCACAAAATTTTAATTAATATTCGTTTTTAACCCTTAATTTTATTTCCGAATATAAAACGTAGGTAAATAGATATACTATTGTTTCCATGTTTACAATTGGGTTTCCGTTACCCCTCTTTAAAAATGGATCTAGGGAAATCTCTCGGGATTTTATCTATTCGAGATTACTTTAATATAGTAAAATACTAAAATAATTAATTACAATTAAACACCCATCGAGATAAAAAACATTCCTATAACCTTTCCCATGTGATTGTGTGTATGTATACCAAATTTCACGTTATTTGGTTTTCTGGATCTTGAGTTATAAGGGAACAGACAACAACAAATGCGTCTTATAGTATACTATTGTAAGTACCGCTTTGCCCGGGTTTAAAATAAGGTTTTCTGCTTACCTTCTGTTTTCCCTACCCCCTCTCGCTTCCTCTCTCTCCCTCCTCCCTCCCTCCCTCCCCTTTCCCCCCTCCCTCTCCCCCTCTCCCTCCCCTCTCCTATCCCTCCTCTCCCCTCTCCCCCCTCCTCCTCTCCCCTCCTTCTCTCCCCACTCCATCCCTCCCTCCCTCCTCCTTCCTCCCCCCCTCCCCCCTTCTCTTTACTCTTCCTCCCATTTGTCCACCCTCCTCTCCCTCCTCCTTCCCTCCCCTCTCCCTCTCCCCCCCTTCTCCCCCCCCCCCCCTCCCCTCTCCCTCCCTCCCTCCTCCCCTCCTCCCCCCCCCCTCACTTCTCCCCTCCTCCCCCCCCCTCCCCCTCCCCTCTCCTCCCCTCCCCTCCCCCCCCTCCCCCTCTCCCCCCTCCCTCCCCCTCCTCCTCCCCCCCCTCCTCCCCCCCTTTTCCTCTCCTCCCCCCTCTTCTCTCTTTCTCCCCCCCTCCTCCTCCTCTCTATTCTTTCTATTTTCCCTTTATCTCAAACACAAATCAAAAAAAAATTTTTAACATTTATTAACTGAAATACAGAGGGTTTTATTTTGGGCGCGATTACTTATCTCTATATTGTTGTTTTGTTGTTGTTGTTGTTGTTGTTCTTATACAGTCCATAAAATGAATTTGTACATACTATTACTGGGGTTATACATTTTGTTTCATCTGGTGGGTAGTTTAATATATTAATTTTTTTTTTATTTTAGTATTTTTACTATATTAAAGTATTACGCTTTGTGTCAGAATTGTTGTGTTTTTTCTGTTCCTATTGCGGAGAGGTGGAGGTTTAGAAAGGTCATATATTTATATATATATATTTTTTTTTTTTTTTAGGGGGGGGGGGGGGGGGGGGGGGGGGGGGGGGGGGGGGGGGGGGGGGGGGGGGGGGGGGTGGGGGGGGGGGGGGGGGGGGGGGGGGGGGGGGGGGGGGGGGGGGGGGGGGGGGGGGGGGGGGGGGGGGGGGGGGGGGGGGGGGGGGGGGGTGGGGGGGGGGGTGGTGGAGGGGGGGGGGTGGGGGGGGGGGGGGGGGGGGGGGGGGGGGGGGGGGGGGGGGGGGGGGGGGGGGGGGGGGGGGGGGGGGGGGGGGGGGGGGGGGGGGGGGGGGGGGGGGGGGGGGGGGGGGGGGGGGGGGGGGGGGGGGGGGGGGGGGGGGGGGGGGGGGGGGGGGGGGGGGGGGGGGGGTGGTAGGGGGGGGGGGGTGGGGGGGGGGGGGGGGTGGGGGGGGGGGGGGGGGGGAGGGGGGGGGGGGGGGGGAGAAAGAAGGTAAAAGAAAACTATTTTAAAGGGCAATGGGTATTGAACTAGTATAGTAAAATACTAAAATATATATATATATATATATATATATATATATATATATATGTATATATTTATATATATATAAATCCCAGTAATTGCGACATTCTTATTTTGCAAGAAATATATCTATACGAGATTCCAACGCTCCAAGTGAGGCTCCCGCTAAAACAATATCAACGGTTCAGTCCTGCTATTGACGCGCAGCAGTTAGCGGCAGATACAAACATTGATTACCTTTCCCGCCATTATCCCCTGTTTGTTTGGTAAACACGTGACTCTAAACCGGAGTTTCTTAAACATTATCTTAACTCCGACCCAGCGGATCCTTGACCAGCGCTCCTCATCCCTTGGACGTTGGGGCTCTGTCCATACCTCTTTTTGATTTTTGTTATCGAAATAAAACAGTCACATATTTGCTAGAAACATCCTGTTTTTATTATTTCCATAATTTATAAAAATTGTTGACCAACTTTTTTTGTTTTGTAAGTTGGGCTACCAGTGGTACAAAGTCAACGTTCAGTGTTTCATAACTTGTAATAAATTTAGAACCACTGCTTAATACCACTTTCCAAGAATAATATTGCAAAATATTTTTTTAATGCATTATCGTGTCCTTACATAGAGTTTATGTCTTTCTTACATCAATTCTTTGCTAGAAAGTTGGGAGAACATTTGATAATAGTTTTTCAAAGTTGAATTTATTTTTTAAGAAGGCAACATTCTATGACAGAAAAAAAAAATTCAGACCCATGGTCCAATGTCACAAAGAAAGAGACGCTATTTCCAATGTTTTTTTTTTGTATTTTAAGTATAAGGAAATTATTTTTATTCATTACTTTAAAATTATTTGTTTTGTTAAATGCACCCCCCCCCAACAAGATTTTATATTTTTTTTAAAAATTTCATGGTCATGACTTGAAGTCGGGTTAATTAACAATTACGTTCAGCATCGACCCAACGATCTACTACTATATTACAGAAGTACACGAATAACAAAAAGAGATGGTTTTAATCATTCATGTAAGGTAATATAAAAGAAAAAGAATAAATGAAAGAAACTTTTAATTTGAACATTGCGTTGCAAGAAACTATACAGAAACTATACATTGCTGGTTCTTGAGAACTTGTTTACATCAGGCGTACACCATGTATTCTGTTAATGTAATCTGTCATGTGAGAGAACTTAGAAACAGGACAAAAAAGAGGAAGAAGTTGTAATGTACATTTCTCCATAGTTTGTTTTAGAAAATTCTTTACGGACTTTCAACCACGGACCAATATATTAGACTTAGGCCTCATTCGCAGTCGTTTTTAAGTGTATGGTAACTAGGTCACCGGTAGAGAAAGGACCCTTTCCAAGTCACATTTTTATAATATTATAATGCTTTCAGGGCCCCGACTGATACACGTGACAGGGCTCCAGATATCCATATAAGTCTCGGAATAATAGGGTCTCCGACGAAAATATACCCAAGTACGGCACTGAAATCATTGATAAATCGATTAACTACAAATTAATCGGCTATGATGAAGCCTCTATGCACAGCGCATGCGCCTAAAAGGAACAACTCTGTTTATAGAAATGAGAAAACTGCCGTCACAGTTACATCTTTTGGTAGCATAAACTTGACCACCGAACAATAGAAATGATAAGAAGGGTGAAGGGTGAGGAGGAGGGGAGGGAGGTGGGTGACCATGCTGACCATTGCCCACGCGTGTGTGGGTCAGGGTATGTTTGTTGGACTGACTACTAGGTTAATGGAGGAACGTATTGGAAAAAAAAATGTAGCAAAGTTTCGACATAGACTGATGTTTTGACTGTGAATAAGAAAATTGTTGATAAGAGGCTCAATGGACTGAAGTGTGGCGTAGGGCCCTAAATAATATTTTAATAAAAATGACCCCAAAAAACGCACACAGCCTCTAGATGCAGAAACAAATTACGGTATAAAAGCGCGTTGCCATCCTAATCTTTACTAAAAAATGTGTTAGCAATGCTAATCTTTACTAAAACAATGTGCTAGAAATCCTAATCTTTACTAAAAAATGTGCTAGCAATCCTAATCTTTACTAAAACAATGTGTTAGCAGTCCTAATCTTTACTAAAACAATGTTTTAGCAATCCTAATCTTTACTAAAACAATGTGTTAGCAATCCTAATCTTTACTAAAACAATGTGTTAGCAATCCTAATCTTTACTAAAAAATGTGCTAGCAATCCTAATCTTTACTAAAACAATGTGCTAGCAATCATAATCTTTACTAAAACAATGTGCTAGCAATCCTAATCTTTACTAAAACAATGTGTTAACAATCCTAATCTTTACTAAAACAATGTGTTAACAATCCTAATCTTTACTAAAACAGTTGCCTTCAATCAGGGTGCAGTACGGGTCGAAATACCAGTTATCCAGGACGGATGGTCGTTTGGTGAAGCGCTCGACTGTCGACCTGAGTGTCCCTGCTTCGATCCCTGGTAAGGAAAATGGATTTTTTTCAAGTCAAGGTTAAAGTCCCCGCTATAACTCCATGGCCATTGCACTATCGGCTATGGTGGGTATGAAAGAAGGGAACCATAAAACCAGTCCCATTAGTGGTTTATAGGATCATCTCATCCTTACTCATCCTTACAGGGACTTCACACACACACACACCAGTTATCGATATATTTGAGTTCTTTTGTCCATATTCCAGTTAACATAATTTTCGCCAGCCTTTACATCTCACATGACTTCATCTAATGTTGAGCAACAAAACAAAAACTATTCCAAGGGCGACAAGAAACTTTTGTTTTAACTTATAAACTGGTCGACAAACGAGACAAGAGCTGGCTTTTAGGCATTACGCAAAAACATCAACAGCATAAAAAACCCTCACATCAACTAGAAGCAAAGAGAAACTTTCAGATTCGATGGATATTTTTTATTCACTTTTTTATTCACTTTTTCACTGGAGTAAACCTCAAAATACGGGATAACTAAATAAGTGTTCTGTTAATGCAAAGGTTAAATTCATGGTGCTGTGTTCTATTAATGTACAGTGTAAGCTCTTGGTGCTGTGTTGTATTAATGCAAATGTTCAGTTCATGGTGCTGTATTCTGTTAATGCAAAGGTTAAGTTCTTGGTGCTTTGTTCTATTAATGCAAACGTTCAGTTCTTGGTGCTGTGTTCTATTAATGCAAACGTTCAGTTCTTGGTGCTGTGTTCTATGAATGCAAACGTTCGGTTTGTAGTAATATAGACCTTAAGGATCGATGTTCAAAATATATTTGGTTTGGCCTTTATTTAATTTTTTTTCGCTCAGCTGCACCACAGGTTAGTGAACAGAATCCCCGTCATTTGACTGCCCGTCACAACTGGACACGTTCTTTGCGTGGTCAACTCGAGACTTTGATTTTTTTAATGCGTAGATAAGAAGTCAAAGATAAACAAAAAAAAAAACACCATGTTCAAACCATGAATGAAACCCAACCCACAATCTAGCGTTGGCGTTAAACTACCTCCTCTCTCCCTCCCCCCTCCCCCCCCCGACGAATAGTCTTAAGTTAATGATGAATTGAAAAAAAATGTGATCTTGGAGATCAACAAACAACAGACTAAGATTCCAGTCGTGAAAAAAAAACAAACAGCCGTAGAGGTCCTTCTCTGGAAAACAGCTACGGTCTATCAGTGTATAAATCTCCTGTGCCACATTTATTATACTGTTTGTGCGTATTCATGTTTACTTGGCGTATCGATACAGTTCATTGATCTTTTCTTTTCAAGTCATTGACTTGTGGCTTAAAGTCTAATGGCAGCGGAATGTTGTTCTTAAGACAACAAACACTCCTTGCGCACTTTAAAAACCATAAAGGGTTCCTCCTCCCCCCTCCCCTCCCCTCTCCTCTCCCCAGTCTTATTCCTTTCATTATTTGGTCTGCACGCCGCCGTCTCGCTTGACCTCGTCTCTGAAATGTTGGTCAAACTTTCAAAAATAAATTGAACACACAGACTAATTCGATCACCGGTTCTGAGTTCTTTTATAGGTAGTACCAAACTACATGTATACACTTATGCGACTTACCCTTTACTAGTATGGGGTCGTTCACTTATTACGTAAGGCCTTGGGGAGGGGGAAGGGGCTGCAGAAGTGTGACAAGCAAAGTTGAGGAATGGTTAAAAAAAGGCGTTACGTGAAAGAGGGGGATGAGATTAAAAATCTAATATAATCTAATGTGTAAAGTCCCTGTAAGGATGAGATGAAATCCCTTAGATCCTATAAACCACTAATGGGACGGTTTTATGGTGCCCTTCTTTCATCTCCACCATAGCCGATAGTGCAATGGCCATGGAGGCACCACGGGAGATATATCGGGAACTTGAGCCAAGACCTGAAAAATTTCCTTGGTCCTCACCGGAGATCGAACCAGGTACCTTCAGGTCGACAGTCGAGCGCGTTACCGCACGACCATCCGTCCCGTCTAATATAATCTAATAGAATAATAGCGATTTTGGGTTCTGAGTTAAATCGAAAGTAAAGAATTAATACAACAGTATTCCAGTTTAAAATACAATCATGAAAAAAATCGGATAAGCCCGAAACCAAAAAAATAACCTAGCCTACCGATCAAGCCTAAGGGAAATAACTCTATGCAAAGGTTTTGCAGGGTACAGCTTGCTCAAAATAATAAACTTGAATATCCCATGAACTTCTTTTAATAGAGTGACGAGAAATACTTTGGAAATATAGTTTGCGTTTATTTATTTCAAGATGCTTTTCTGTATAAAAGTCATTCTTTGTACTTAAAACTTACTATGGACGGAATTAAATTTGCCAGTTGTAATGTATTACCTACCTACCTCCCTTCCTACCCGGCAAAACAAATGTAACTTAACTGTAGTGTCCTACGAGGTAGTTTAGTTTCGTATAATCTATCCTTATAACGGATCTGCTAGCTTTTGCTAAACCGATAAATCATAGAATCGATGCGAAATTTCTGTAAAATTTATTCGAAATAATAACCATATTTTAAGAAAGTTATCTTTTTTTTTTAAATATTTTTTTAAGTTAAATGTTTGAACAAAAAATATTCAGGTCGTGCGCTTTCGTCCGTAGAACTGCAAGCATCCGTTTAAGAACCACTTTCGGAGAACGCAGTGGCTACGGTTCGGTCCGACCGAAATCGTATTTTTTTTACTTCGGGTACCAGCCATAGATAATATTGCTCCACACCCTAACCCTAACCCTATCCCTATCCCTATCCCTATTCCTAACCCTAACCCTAACCCTAATCCTAACCCTAACCCTAACCCTATCCCTATCCCTAACCCTAACCCTATCCCTAACCTTATCCCTAACCCTAACCCTAACCCTATCCCTACCCTAACCATATCCCTATCCCTATCCCTATCCCTAACCCTATCCCTAACCTTATCCCTAACCTTATCCCTATCCCTATCCCTATCCCTAACCCTATCCCTAACCTTATCCCTATCCCTAACCCTATCCCTATCCCTAACCCTAACCCTATCCCTAACCTTATCCCTAACCCTAACCCTATCCCTACCCTAACCCTAACCCTATCCCTATCCCTATCCCTATCCCTAACCCTATCCCTAACCCTATCCCTAACCCTATTCCTAACCCTATCCCTAACCCTATCCCTAACCCTAATCCTGAACAAAAAAATTCTGAAAAAAAAAATTATATATGCCATGTTCCTTATACCCTAATATAATCGTCTTGGCTGGTGCCGGAGCCATTGCGTTCTGAGAATGTAGCAAACAAATTAATTGAAACGTTATATTGTTATATTTACAGCTCAGTTTTTTAATTGAGCACGCTAATATTTTTTTTTTTATTTTTTTTTTCAATTCACATTTTGTTTTCTTTTTAACAGGACAAAATGTTTTCCAAACCATACTTTGTTTACCCAGGGTGACTCTACGTTCATCAAGTGCAATAATTTTGAATAAATTATTTCCTTTTGTTCTTGTTCACAAATTAACATTTGTATTGAGGGAAAATGATTCAAAACATGTTTGCAACTTTAATTTTTATGTGTTCCTTTTTTTATATGATTGTTTTTATATATTCAGAAATAGAACATATTTCTTTTAAATTTTTGATGTGATAATCTCATTACGTTTTTTTTTTTAATCGTCTGCTTGATTTCACAAGGACGGTTTTAGTTTAAAATAAAAATGAAACGTTTTTAAAAAAAAAGAATGGTAGCTAACAACGCAAAAGGAATATCATCACGGGAACTGGTAAAACGAAGATCTGTTAATAAGTTTTTTTGATTTTTGCCGAAAGGACCATAAGCTTCACATTTCAATATCAGTTAGATTTCTTCAGCTTATGGTAAAAACAAAGATAACAAACAGTTATCAGTACACACAGTGGGACGGATGGCCGAGTGGTGTAGAAACTCGACTGTCGACCTGAGAGTCCTGGGTTGGATCCTCGGTGAGGCCCGTGGAATTTTTCCAGGTGAAATTTGGTGCAAAGTCGTCCCACAAGTCTACCCAGCTTTAAATGGGTACCTGACTTTAAGTTGGGGGAAGTAAATACGGCTGGGCGTTGTGCTAACCACACAACCCCTTCATATGCCGAGGTTGTAGAAACAGTTGAATTCTACACTTCATCTGCCCCGATGGCCCTTTAGGGCAAAGAAGGGACCTTTACTTACTTTACTATCAGTACACACATTCGTGAATAGAAAACAGAAGTATTTTGAAAGACGATGTTATACAGGGTGCGCAAAAGGTACGTGTATGTATGTGCGTGTATGTGAAATCCCTGAAATCTTAGATCCCATAAACCCGTGGTTCTCAATCGGCGGTACGCTTACCCCAAGGGGTCCGGGAAAACTTATGACAACCATAATTTTAAAAAAAAAACTTAACGTGTGATGGGTACCGGCGGAAATACTTTCGCACCCTTTGGGGGGGGGGGTACAGTCGCAATAAAGGTTGATAACCGTGGCTATAATCTAGTAATCTGAACATGTTGATCGCGCACGTGATTATCTCCAGGACACCCAGTGGTCATAAGAAGGGCGTGTGAGAATAGGAACTTCATGACTGAATAAATGTAATCAAGTTTTTAGAAAGGAACACCAAGTGTTGTCTTCAGAGTGATGTGAATGATATATCGTGATGGGGTTATATATATATATATATATATATATATATATGTGGTCCATCATGTAGTGGGATATAACAAAAATAGGCCATTACATTCTGGGCCATCGTCTAGGGCAATGCTTCTCATACTTTTTGAAGTCACGGCCCCCCCTTAGAACGCCAATCAATATGTCGCGACCCCCCTATTTTTTTTTTTGGTTTAGATTGCTTAAATTCATAATTTTAAACTTTTACTAGTCAATACATGCTTTTTCTAATGTTAACAATGAAAGAGTGAAAGGATGCAGCATATAAAATAAACCAGATTTTATTTTAAACATATATTAATACTATTTACATACAATACATTAGATTAATTATATTTTATGTGTCATTTTTTTCGAAATTCCACGGCCTCCCTCCGGACAGTTCTAGGGGGCCGCGGCCCACCACTTTGAGAAGCACTGGTCTAGGGCAACTCTTAGTGGATCGTGGCATAATGAGCAATAGAACTGTAGGCCATCATATCATTCATTTGCCAAACTTTTTAGGCCATCAATTAGTGGGCCATCGACACTTTTTCCCGATAAACCTGTGCGCGAGTTCGCGCTTATACGACTCGCCGAGCGCGAACGCAAACATAACAACATAACAACATAACGCAGGACAATTTTCCTTGTTTAGGCTTAAATAATTGTATGAAGCGCACAAAAACAGAACGTGGTTTTTCTTTAACAAAAAAATTTGCGCACAGCCAATATCTTCCAAGTGTCCATTTCCTGAACTGGTAGCAGGAGGTGTAGCGGCGGTGGATTTTGTATGTTTGTGTGTGTGTGTGTGTTGGTGTGTGAATGTGTGTGTGTCTGTCTGTGTGTGGATGTGTAAGACAGAATTAACGTCATAAATTTTACTTAGCTTTAATTGGAGCGGGAGGGATGAGGGTGGAGGGGGGGGGATAGCTAGCTGTGCAACAACCCGTTGCGACAATATAATTTACATCACAAATTTTCGGATGTGAGAGTTGAACTGGCTTAATCTTATGATTAGCGGCGCAGCATACTTAATCACATATTTATTTGACGTACAGATTTTGTTAAATGAAATAAATTATGGCGGTGCCAAGGTTATGCTAAAAAATTGATTGCGACCTATCTATCTATCTATCTATCTATCTATCTATCTATCTATCTATCTATCTATCTATCAGTCTAGCAGACAACCCAACGAATTACGGCCTGGATAACAGTTTCAAGTACCGCCGAAAACGGCGCTAACATAATTAAGTCATAAACAATTAATTAGTGCCACTATTGTTCTCATAACGATACACCATGCGAGTAGGTCACGTGGACCGTAAATTACGAGAAATAAAAGAAAAAATGTTAAAAAAAATAACACTTCCAATAAAAAAAATTGAAAATTATTAAACAGTAAAAATAACAACTATTCCCTAGTCTGAGATCATAAAAAAATATTTATGGAAATCATATTGACTAAACAAAACTATATTATGCAGCTTAATAGATCTCATAACGACGATTTCTTTGAGAAAGAGCTCGGTTCTATCGATGGTGTGATGCATCATCATACTAAAACACAATTATTGATCAAATGACGCAATCAAATATTGTGCTCGTGAAAGTTAACTTAGCAACTCATGAGCGTAAGGACTGAATGAACGAATAGGCGCTGCACACTTGACTTTTATATAATTCATTAATTTGATTTTGTTTATCTTTGTGTTTTGGACTTATTTTTGTCTCACTTAAACCGTAATTGAATTATTATTAATTTTTATTTAATTCTTCATCACTTCTGGGCTATTTCGTCACTACTGTGGCCTGAAGTGTCATCTGTAATACTAGTATATTATAATGAATCATATCGGCATAACCCTAGGCCTTACATTATCAGCAATGCAGTTCAAAAGAAAGTTCCATTACATTTTTCAAAGAAGATTGCATTATATTTTTATCAGAGAATGACCTTCTATAGAACGTTTCATTGATTATTTCTATCGAATTCGCTATATTAATTTCCATTGATTATTTCCACCGAATTCGCTATATAAAGTTCAATTGATTATTTCCACCAAATTCGCTATATAAAGTTCCATTGATTATTTCCACGGAATTCGCTATATAAAGTCCCGTATAGTTTTAGAATCAAACGTTTTGTATTGTGTGAGTCGTAAAGCCAATATTTCTGTAACGACATACTTTATTGATATATATATATTATAAGTTTTTATGTATTATAGTTCATGGAAATATTAATCTGTGCAGAGTGTGAACGTCTAACCCTTTATCTGTTCAATAAGTCTTCAGCTCTGAAGTTTAAATTTTCCTCAAGGGAAGAGAGAGTTAATTACCGAGGAAGGGAAAAATAGAACTGGCGGGAAATAAAAAGGAAAGAAAAAAATATAACAAAAAACATGGCGGCTTACAAGTCTGGGGGGGGGGGGGGAGAAAAAGGAAGATAGAGAGATGGAGAAAGATGGAAAAAGAAAGTATTATTTAATACAATTGTATGTATCAGTACAATCAACCGTCCACCAGTACACACATCCACCAGTACACACATCCACCAGTACACACATCCACCAGAACACACATACATCAGTACACACATCCATCAGTACACACATTCATTAGTACACACATCCATCAGTACACCCCCCCCCCCACACACCCCTCCCACACCCTCGCCACCCCCCCCACCCCCCCCCCCCCCCCCCCCCCCCCCCCCCCCCCCCCCCCCCCCCCCCCCCCCCCCACCCCCACCCCCCCCCCCCTCATTAGTACACACATCCATCAGTACACACATCCACCAGTACACACATCCATCAGTACACACATCTATCAGTGCACACATCCATCAATACACACATCCACCAGTACACACATCCACCAGTACACACATCCACCAGTACACACATCCATCAGTACACACATCCACCAGTACACACATCCATCAGTGTACACATCCACCACCACACACATCCACCAGTAAACACATCCACCACTACACACATCCACCAGTACAGACATCTATCAGTACACACTTCCATCAGTACACACATCCATCAGTACACACATCCATCAGTACACACATCCATCAGTACACACATCCAGCAGTACACACATCCACCAGTACACACATCCATCAATACACATCCATCAGTACACACATCCATCAGTACATACATCCATCAGTACACACATCCATCAGTACACACATCCATCAGTACACACATCCATCAGTAAACACATTCATCAGTACACACATCAACCAGTACATATATCCACTAGTACAAACATCCATCAGTACACACATCCATCAGTACACACATACATCAGTACACACATCCATCAGTACACACATTCATCAGTACACACATCAACCAGTACATATATCCGCTAGTACACACATCCATCAGTACATACATCCATCAGTACACACATCCATCAGTACATACATCCATCAGTACATACATCCATCAGTAAACACATCCATCAGTACACACATTCATCAGTACACACATCAACCAGTACACATATCCACTAGTACACACATCCATCAGTACACACATCCATCAGTACACACATCCATCAGTACACACATCCACCAGTACACACATCCATTAGTACACTCATTTATGTGTGTGGATAATCCTATTGATAAATTAATTCATATATGAGTATGATCATTTATTCACCAATTCATCAATCAACATATCCCTCCGTCAGTACATTCGTCTGTTCGTCTGCTATTACCTCAACTGTCGGAAAAAAAACCCATCCATCTTTAGATGTGTTGGTGTATCTTTCCATCTACCGAATAACCCACCCACCCATTAGTGCATTCATCCATGGATATATTCATCCACCAATACGTGTTTCAAAGATTCCCCCTCCATCCCAAATAAATAAATACAAGTTTGGTGAATAAGACCAGACACATTAATTTCGTCTTTACCGCACCAGTCTAAACAGAAGTAACACCATGGGAGCAATAAGTTGTAGAAATTGTCAGCTTCATCTTAATAATAATAAAAAAAAATGGTATAAATAAATGTTGAAATTCTACTTACGTCTGGTAGCCGCTATCCTCTTAGACTGCAAAAGAAATTGACCAATAGAATGAACGACCACGTGCTGCCCCTAAGCACTACAATATTAATTACTATATCGCTTTTTTTTCCCCCGTAGGCTTGCCAAAAGTGAGTTTTTCCGCCGCCTCCAAAGAACAAGTTTGAACAGATGAACAATTTTGTTTTATATATCTGAAAAAAAAAATTAGTTTTGTTGATGTAAAAAGAAACTTGATGCTGAGAGTATGTAGAAGTTCAAAGGTTATCACGCTTTAGCGCTCAATTGTTTATACTGTTGTTGTTTTTCGTTTTCCTTCCCCCGTAGCGTCCTCAGAGAAATGAAAGTTTCTGGCGGTTTTTTTTTTTTTAATTTATTTTCACGACCGAAGTTTGTTTCGTCTTGGTGTTAAAGTTCAGCTTTTTAAATTTTTTTTTTCTAGTGCCAACTAAAAGATGAGGATTAAAAATAAAACTAAACAAAAAATATGCTGATGGCAGTTTTCGTTGTTACTTCTCACTTGGTCTGTGACGGAGCCAGGCCGCTAGTTTATATAAGAAAGCATGGTGGAGGAACTGTTGTTGATAACATGGTGGTGGGGCGGGGGGGGGGTAGGGGGTGATAGCGTCATTTAAGGCGGGGGAGGGCGGAGGTGTCGCGGAAGTGATCGAGAGAGAGAGAGAGAGAGAGAGAGAGACGTGAAGTATAGTGGTGGTGTGAGCACTATGTTGCTCAAGACGGTGCTGTCAGATTTTTTTGTTATAGCGAGTGAGTGCGTACGCGTATGTGTGTGTGTGTGTGTGTGTGTGTGTGTGATAGATATAAAGAGAGAAAGAAAGAGAGAGAGAGAGAGAGAGAGAGAGAAATTGAAAGATGGAGAAGAAAAGAGTTTGACTAAATGAAACTTGAAGAGAGGGACAGAGAGAGAAGTAGAGAGTAAGACGAGTGTGTGTGTGTGTGTGTGTGTGTGTGAGATAGAGAGAGAGAGAGAGAAAGGGGTATCGAACAAGTGTTATGTCATACGCGGCGTGTGTGTGTGTGTGGGGGGGGGAAATGTCTTAGGTGACATCGGCAGTCTCTGAGAATAAAGCGCAACGAGTTGTGTGGAGGGGGGGGAGGATATCGAAATATGGTGTTGAAGGTGTAGAGCAAGTTAAGAGAAGCAAAGGTGGGGCAGGGTGAGGAAAAACTGAGAAACGCGCTGCATGCTTTTTTTTTTCGAGTGAGTATTGAGAAAGCTTAATATTGAATTCCACAATGAATGGGGATTGAGAGGGGGGGGGTGGGGGGGGGTAAAAAAAAAAGGTGGGTGTTATTCTAACGACCAACAGTCTGAACAATCAAACACAACGCTGTTCATTTACCAGAAAGCTGTACGGAGGAAAAAGTCGAAGGTTGGGTTGAAAGAGGAGAAAGGAAGGGGGGGGGGCGGAAATCGCAATCAAGGGCGATAAAACCTTACGGGTAATTTGTCATGGAGGTTTATTTCCGTGGCCCACTAACACGAGTTATCTTTCATCAAACTATACCCCCCCACCCCCACGCCCCACGCACCCACAACCCACGCATCTCGGACCTCAAGCCTAATATTGAAATCACTTTTACAGATTGAGAAACAAAATAAAAAAAATGTTTTTATTTGCTTTTACAATCACAGGACTGTCCAACATTTTCTCAAAGAGCCATCTGTCGAATAGGTGCGACTCTGCTTTGTTCGGTTTTAGGTGACCTTTCACCTAACTCTCTATTTCCCTTTTTCCTCAACCGATATGTCCTCTCTCTGCTGTCTCTCTCCCTCTCTCCCTCTCTGTTGTAATGTTTCGTAATACTGACGCTAGATTGCCTCTCCGTTATCCTATCTATCTATCTATCTATCTATCTATCTATCTATCTATCTATCTATCTATCTATCTATCTATCTATCTATCTATCTATCTATCTATCTATCTATCTATCTATCTATCTATCTATCTATCTATCTATCTATCTATCTATCTATCTATCTATCTATCTATCTATCTATCTATCTATCTATCTATCTATCTATCTATCTATCTATCTATCTATCTATCTATCTATCTATCTATCTATCTATCTATCTATCTATCTATCTATCTATCTATCTATCTATCTATCTATCTATCTATCTATCTATCTATCTATCTATCTATCTATCTATCTATCTATCTATCTATCTATCTATCTATCTATCTATCTATCTAATTACTTTCATTCCAATACGATGCTTCGTTTTTTTTTTTGACGAGCAAGCAGTGATTAAGTGTTTTGCCGTGACTAACATTGACAGATCGTTGGCGGGGATGGGAAAGTGGCCGAGGTGGGGCGAGGATGTGGGGGTACGGGATCCAATATTTTTTTTTTCCTTTAACCATACAATATTCTTACAAGGATAAGGGTGTGCCCGTATGTCAATCATCCTCAGAAAGATATTGTTTCCCCCCTCCCTTAGCGGCCACCAACGTTTATTCAGATAAGGGGAATGTGCGTGGGGGAGGGGGGACGACATGGCGGGTTTAAATTTAAAAGCACAGCGGCGGCAACGTTATATTTTTTTCTTTTTTTTTTTTATTACTACTTTGTAATTTGTCCAGTTCATTAAAATGCAGATGTAGTCATGGAAATTTAAATTGGACGTGCTGGAGATTAAACGGGGTGAGGTGGCGAGGGGGTAGAAAAGGGGGTGGGCGGGGGGCTGGCCATGTCATTTTATAGACGGAAAAAAAAAAAGAGAATAAATCGCCCATTTTTGGAAAAAGCTTTTTTCAGTTTAAGATTTAGGACAGAATGACCCTATGATCCAATGACCCTAAGTTCCTACCCTACACCCACCCCCCCCCCCGTCCATGCTTTCCACTAACCCATCCGTTTTTCTTTTGTATTATCAGTTTAAAATTGTTTCTATTATCGAGATGGATATAGAAATTTGTGTGCGATTTGAAGGCCTGTTAAACTGTTATGTTATGAAAAAAATATTGATCATCGTTATGAATGGTTGAGTGATAAAATCGTAATAAAATCAACCGATTCGTTGAAGTGAGTAACGACTGTTATTTGACTTGGTGACTTCCAGAAAAAAAACTTTTCCAAACAGTAGAATCTACAGCGTTAGCATTTATTTTCTTTTGTATTAATGATTAAAGATTTTTTGTTCAGTTTGTAAATTTGTTAAAAATTAGATAAAAAGAGTAAAAAAAAAACATATTACAATCTTTATATGTATATATTAGGTGGCTCACTTTATAATGGAAAAAAATATAAAGTTGATTTTTTATCAGGAGCATTTTAGTTTTCTGGTTCACTTGGATTGAAAACATGTATATACCAAACTTCACATCATTTAAGCTCCTATAAATACTGCCTCAGTGCACTTGTCATCTCGTGTTTTATGGTATTCGGCAATTGCATTAAATGAACATTTTGCAAGGTTTTAAATGCCGTTTTTTTAGATACAAAAAAAAAATTATATTACACAGTAGGAATTAAACAGTAAAATAATACTAGTTACATAACACATTGACCTGGCTGTATTGCAGAGTAGTTCTAAGTACGCCATTCAAAAATACACTTTAAATGTTTCTTTAGTCTGTGCTTTCTGAGTCCTGAAAATCTTCAAGTTGCGATCTCTTCAGTTGATTTTTTTGCATCTGGAAACTCTTTGCTATGCTGTTCAACAATTTGGAACAAGTACTGCTTTTCCTCCTCTGATTTAGTGAGAGATGAGTTGAATGATGACGCCAGTGCAATTCCCCGCTTGGCACAGTCATTGACAACTTTCAAGGAAGAGACCACTGATGTTGCCTTTTGGAAGAATGGAGTTTATAGCCAGGTGGAAGCATCAGTCAAGAAAAAATTTGTGGGAAGCGGAAGAGCATTAAAGAAAAGCAGCAATGACGATGTCACAAAATCCTTTAATGTCACATTATGAAGTGCTGAAGGATCATACGCACCTTTAATCTTTCTGATCATCAGAAGATTTCGCCATGAATCGTCTCAAGCAAGCAGCAAGGCACGTTGAGAAAAGAGAACCAGAGGCATGAATTCTGGACTAAGGTACCAGAGATGTCGGCCAATCGTTTTCAATGCAGTCTGAGAAATGAAGGGAGAAACATTCTTATAATCAATGAAGCTTGATGAAATCCAGATCATTCAGAGGTGCGTCTGCTAGAATGGGACACTGAATCCAAGCTTTAATGTAAACCAAGGATGCAAAGATACCAAATTCTGCAATTGATCTGTCTTCAAGGTTAGTCAGCTTGAGATAATACTTCATGATGTACATTATTTTAGACCTTGCATGGCGATAAGCTCCTGGAACACAAAAACGCACCCCAAGTGAGGGGGGGGGGAATTCCTCTCAGGAAGAAAAAAATTAGAGTCAGAAGTTCTTTGTAATATTCACGTGGCAAATATCTTTTTATCTTTCATTTGAAGGATATTTGAACAAAATGTGATGACTTCGTCTTTTAATGGCTTGAGATTTTGCTCCAATCGAACATCGTGGCATATAGTAAATTCTGCCTGTCTTATTTTTGACCAAAACGTTTTAAAGCGCTTGAATAGCAGCACATCCGGTCCAGTTGTACTACCCCCAAAGGTCTTATTGAAGACGGCTGTGTTGTAAATATACCATTGGCCAGTAGGCTCATTTAGGGTAAGTACCTAGCTCACTGGACATTAGTATGTCATCATGAAAAAATTCTACCGAATGTCAAACAGACGGCTGTGTTTGTAAACATACTATTGGCCAGTAGTCTGAATTAGGGGAAGTACCTAGCTCAATAAACATTGGCATGTCAACTGGACAGTATACAAGCAAAGAAATAGGTCATGAAAAAATTGTACCAACTGACTGCCAGACGGCTGTGTTTGTAAACATACCATTGGCCAGTAGGCTCAATTAGGGGAAGTACCTAGCTCAATAAACAGGAGTTGTGTCAACTTCTATGCCAGTTAAATGAACAACACTTTTCGATCTAGTAGTCATAACTAAATGAATGATATTTATATCCGCAACATTTGATCTTATAACACTTGATTTTTATAACTTTATTGAAATGCACTGGTGAAGCTGGCTATTTGTATGAAAATCAAAACTTCTGGAGTTTTCTAGAATCTCCCGGAACCTTCTCAAGTTGTCCATGGTTTTCTAGAAGCTTCTAGAACCTTCTAGAGATTTCTTATAACCTTCCAGAACCTTCTAGAATTGTATAGATTTTTCTAAAACTTTCCAGAACCTTCTAGCATTTTCTGTGTGCTTTATATATACATACATTCAAAATTCATTCAAAATGATTTAAACTTTCAGTGTCGATGAGGCAGTATCAAGTCATATATTCATGAATTTTTGAAGGGGCACAGAGAGGGCGCTGTTGAATGTTCAAGTTCGGAGGAGTGCGTCAAAAATGTAACTCACTCCGGGCGCCACTTCCCACTACGACTCTGGTCTCGCGATACATTGGGTGAGTACTATTGTCGTAAGTCAATAGGCTTCAGATGTACGGGAAAGCTGTTGTTTTTTTCCCCAACGATTTTAATATTGGCACCTTTAAGTTATAGGCTTAAGTTATTCTAAAGGGTTTTTTACCAATTTTGATACTTGGTGATGTTTCTTTTTCTTGACACTCAAAATGGAATAATTTAAAAGTTTGGCTACAAATGTGACCAGATTCGGCGTAGTGCTTATAAATCTCGTTCTTTATTTATCTCAGATTTTTATAATCACAAGAGCGAAATGACGTGCACATCCGTTCTTATGGATCGGTATGCTAGGTGACTGCTTGAGGCGCTAATGATACCAGAAGTAATCAGACAGATGCAGGCCTGAGCGTGCGGGGGCAGGGCTGGGGGGGGGCCCCCTGCGTTTTGTCTGGCCCCTCTGCTTGTTTGCTCTACTTATTTACACGCTACGGGGCTGGACAGATGTTTTCGCCTGGGGCCCCCAAACATATCTTCAAGTCTCTGCCTAGCCGCCGCACTTCCCACCTCCCCATCCGCCCCCACCCCCCTTCAAAACATAAGAGCGGTCCAGATAACGTGCAATGGGTCAGCCTATTTACCCACATAAACACTTTCCCCTCTTTCATTTCCAACCCAAACTGCGTCACCCAGTGCGGCGAACCATCGCGAATTCCCGATGCTTCTAAAAATAAACATCTCTCGCTCCCATTCCCATCGCGAAGCGAACGGTAAACACACAGCAGCGGCCGCCATGAAGAAACAATAAATCAAGAGCACTGGAGTTTCTCCTTCTAAATTCGGACTCTTGAAGTACGCGGACGTCATAGTCTGATGCTGGCCAACCATCTGGTCAGTGGAGTTATTCCAGGGAACAGTGGTTCTTACTTGGAGTGGATCGTCTGTCCCCCCCTCCCCTCGTTACAGCATCTTATCTCTAGGGTCAGTTCATCAAACTTCAATAGTTTCCATAAACACACCTAAACATTGACCCCCCTCTCCCCGGGTCTTGGTTACAATAAAATGTCATCCCCCCCCCCCCAAATGCCAAAAGTTCATTCAGTAAAATTCCCTTAATGCTTTTCAAGAGAAGTTTACATAAAAAAATATTAGCGCTTTTTAATTTTGCTATAAAACTCCGAATGTAATTGACATTGTATAGGACTCCATGTCTAGTAAAGTATAATTAATTAATTATATGAAGGCATAATTTTAATAGCTGTTGAGAAGACTTACGATTATAAATAGTTTATTATTTGGTAAAAATGCTAACGTCGTATATCATTGGTGGCGAACCTTTTTTGGAGCCGTGTGCACAAAATTCAACAACAACAAAAAAAAAAGACTTATCTATATCAAAGTGACAACAATCCAATGAAAATTAAAAGGAAGTGAAATGTTAATCGAGTGACGACTGATGAGGCTATGCGTGCCGACTGTGGCACGCGTGCCATTGGTTCGCCACCACTGTTATAATATATCATATTTCGACTTCCGTTTGTGGTATCCCCCAAGCGTTAGGTTATTACTGACGGGTGAAAAAAAAAGTACCGGTATATCATACATATAAAAGTGCTAGATCGATTGCATGCATCAAAATACATATATAACACTAGATTGATTGCATGCATCAAAATATTATATAGTACTAGATTGATTACATGCATCAAAATACATATATAGTATTAGATTGATTACATGCATCAAAATACGTATATAGTACTATATTGATTACATGCATCAAAATACATATATAGTACTAGATTGATTACATGCATCAAAATACATATATAGTACTAGATTGATTACATGCATCAAAATACATATATAGTACTAGATTGATTACATAATCAAAATATATATATAGTACTAGATTGATTGTATGCATCATAATGTTTATTATTCGATAAATAGCATGTGAAGAATTGCCGCCAAGGAACCCAAGTATTGGGATTCTGTCATTTGACACCAAAATGTACTTTAAAATAAATTGTTGGTAGTGGAGAGCACTCTTGTCAATGGCCCGAACTATAAATATTGGGCCTAAGTTAAATAAATCCGTTGAGAATAAAAGTAGGCTAACTAGGTGACCAATAATCCCCCCCTCCACACACACACACAACATCTGCCAAACTACCCATTTTCAATAATAAAAAGTTCTGTCAAATTTGATTCTGTTAGGCGCCACTAAATATAATTTTACCCAGCCCCAACAACAAAATAAGAACGGCCCTGCGTTTAGTCACGTGACACTGTATTCAGACGTGGATACAGATTTTTTAAAATTTACTTTCAAATAACGAGAGTTTCTTGCCATGGATATATTTCTTTACAATATTCCACACACCCTGTCGATGACTGGTACAGCGTTTAAATAAAATTTGTTTCATACAGAATTTTACTGCGAAAACACATTTTTTAAAATTATTTCCTCTTCTCTCAGACGACACGCATGAAGGAGCATCTTCCACATTTTGAAATCTATGCCACACGTGATGAGCTAAATCTGACATTGTCTATAGGCACCCACACATAGCGCATGTTGTAAGTAGCTCAGTCAAACCAACAAAACAAGCAAACAAAACAAAACATAATTCTTATGTCGCAATTCACGATGTACTACTTGTAGATCGAGATGATCTAACTACAAGTCAATCCAACTTTTTAGTTTTTTTCTACCTAAACATTGTTTATATTTTAGTCTTTCGAAACAAACTGTCAGGGTCTAAAGAAAAGCAAAAAAAAAAAAAACAAAAACAAAATCAAAAACATTTGTCTATGCAGCAGGGGTTCTCCAAAGTGTGTCTTTAGAAATCAGAGTCGCCGACCCATGAGTTTAAAACAATGCCGATCTTTTAGTTAGGGTCACGACTGATAGAGAGCGCTATTATAATTTTTCTTTGTTGAAACAAAAACTTTAACTTTTGTTCCAGGCCTCGTATATTACGACTTTTACCCGAAGGTCCAGCGAGCGACTCTCTCCCCCTATTATTTTAGAACCCCTGCTATACAGCATGGCATTTTAAAAAAACAAAACTAACTCAAACAGGATGTTAAACGAGTTTCCTTACACTGCAATTAATAATCGAACACAGAAGATGTTGGCGGAGCAGCTGGAATACTGTGAATGAAAAGCCAATCATTTACCTGTGACATAGATACTCTTAATTCAGATGGTGGGGTTTTTGTTTTTCCACTATTTGCAATTCTGTTGTGTTGGGTGGCGCCACTTGAGGTCATCCGCCCCCGAAGTAAAAGGTTCTCAAATTATGGTAAAAAATTTTTGTATAGCTATCTATGTATCTATGTATGTATGTATGTATCTATCTATCTATGTATCTATCTGCGTATATATGTGTATATGTAACATTGTATCAATCAATCAATCAATCAATCAATCAATCAATCAATCAATCAATCAATCTATCTATCTATCTATCTATCTATCTATCTATCTATCTATCTATCTATCTATCTATCTATCTATCTATCTATCTATCTATCTATCTATCTATCTATCTATCTATCTATCTATCTATTTATCTATCTATCTATTTATCTATCTGCGTATATATATATATGTATGTAACATTTTATCTATTATCTATCTATCTATCTATCTATCAGTCTGTAAGTCTAGTCTATTTATCTGTCAGTCTATCTATCTGTCACTCTGAAAGTCTATTCATCGTGCTGGTTATTATCCTGTATTCGCACATAAAAAAATTGGCTGATATACAGGCGAATAATGGGGTTCTCGAGTTTGGACAATGGGGTGACGGGCAGAAATGTCTGCAGTCAGATGGAGCGGCTGTCTAAAATTGACCCGTGGACGGGGGCTTAGGAGGATCAAGAAGGCACTAATTGCCCAGTTCCGTATTAGTATTATCCTACAAGTGCGAACTTTGGGCGATTGAGACCCAATGTCGATTCCCTTGGCCAACACTGCAGAGAAGTGGAAGAAACCGTATAACCTGTGCTATTCGGTTGCCCCGGGCTGGTGGACCGTAGGGCGGACCAGAAGGGCAACTTGCTTGCCATTGGCCCATAAGGCAGCGCCAAGATGTTAAAGAACACACCAAGTCTAATTTTAGGCGCTCCAAGACTGTGGTCCCCCCCAATCTCCGGGCCGCGGACCGGTACTTTTCCGTGGATCGATTGGTGCTGGGCCGCCCAAGTAACATTACAATATTTTCTTTTTATTTACTGTTGTGTATTTCTCTCTGGATAGTGCGACTTTCCATGGACGGGAGGTTAACCGGGAGCTGAGCGGCTGTAAGCGGCAGTGGCATTGTAAATCAAAACAATCTAAAATTATAAATACTCAACTCCCCCCCTCCCCCCCCCAGCGGGTCGCGGTGAAATTATCAAACATTTACCGGTCCGTGTCGAGAAAAAGGTTTGGGACTACAGGACTAAGAGATTAAGTCTCATCCCGTAGTTTCGCTGTGAGAGTTCAAAGAGAGAAAAAAAGAGAGAAAGAAAGAGAGAGATAGAGATAGAGAGAGAGAGAGAGGGAAAGAGAGAGAGAAAGTGAGAAAGAAAGAAAGAGAAAGAATATAAAGAATAATGTACACCTCAGTGATACTTTGAGACATAATTCTGTATAAACATAGTAGAATACAGACAGTATATAACGTTTTCAGACAACACTAAAGCGAATAGAGTAAAAAAAAAGGAACCGGAATTTTATTATCTTATACTTCTTAATGGTCATCCTGACGTCACTTTCGCCATTAAATGACCGGCCATTAGTCCAGTTGGCCGTGCCTTCCTCCTGTCCAGACCTCCGTTGTCCCAGATCACAAAGCAGCTTACGGGGGAATAACAAGTTGAGGGTTGCCGTTAATGTGGTGGTCATGTGGATACACAAACTGTAGGTTTGCGAATGTTTAAATATGAGGTACTTAGAGGTTAAGAAAAAATAACAACTAATGATAACCGAGTGACTTTAAAATTGAAAAAAACCTTTACCTTTTTAAAAAAAATGTAAGATTAGAAATGTTTCAAAAAATATAAGTCGAAACGTTTATTTTTTTAAAGTTTACTTATGGTGATAAAATTTTATGAAAAAAAAAACAAACAACAAACAACAATTAAAACAAACATACAACAATAAAAAACAACAAACAAAAATTAAAACAAACATAAAACAATAAAAAACAAAAATTAAAACAAACATACAACATTAAAAAAACAACAAACAAAAATTAAAACAAACATACAACATTAAAAAACAACAAACAAAAATTAAGACAAACATACAACAATAAAAAACAACAAACAAAAATCAAAACAAACAACAAACAAAAATCAAAACAAACATACAACAATAAAAAACAAAAACAAAACAACAACAACAGCCCATATTGTCAGCTGTTTATTAATTTAAAAGTATTGTTAAATGCTTAAAGAAAATCACAACAGCACAGGCGTGGGTTCAAAAACATGGTGTGATACATGTTCTGTGGTGTGATACATGTTCTGTGATGTGATACATGTTCTGTGGTGTGATACATGTTCTGTGGTGTGATACATGTTCTGTGGTGTGATACATGTTCTGTGGTTAGATACATGTTCTGTAGTGTGATATGTGTTCTCTGGTGTGATACATGTTCTGTGGTGTGATACATGTTCTGTTGTGTGATATATGTTCTGTGGTGTGTTACATGTTCTGTGATGTGATACATGTTCTGTGGTGTGATACGTGTTCTGTGGTGTGATACATGTTCTGTGGTGTGATACATGTTCTGTGCTCAGATCATCCCGATTATTGTTCACGAGTAATAAATCAGAAAGAAATGTATAATTAACGCTAAAGCTGAGAGTAATGGAATTTTAATCGACAGAAATTGTCCATGAATGAAAATAAGCATACGTTTGATTTAACAGTTATCTCCCCCCATTAAGTGGGTGGTGGGGGGTAAGGGGGTGAGGGTGCAAGAAAATCTGGCTACATTTCTCAAAGGTTTTAATTTTCTCGCCCGTTGTTTATTGCTGGTGCGTTAATTTAAAAAAAAAAAAAATTATTTTAAACTTGATTATTTAACACAATCCGGTTAAAATTTTTTTTATTTATTTTGAACTGACAAAACTAAGTACACTTTACGTATCGTTTCTGGGAAAACTTGAAACATTTATTACCAGTGTACTTTTCTTAAAAAAAAAATAGCACCGTAACTCCTATTTATGTCCGTCGTGTCATTAAGAAATAACACTGAAAATATAAAGCAGTAAACAGCACATTTTTGAATACGGAAAAAAAAAGGTTGCGGAACACCGTTCCGGTGCGTTCCGACAGAAACCCCAGAAACCCCACCCTCCCCCCACTGGTTATTACTATATGTAATGTATGGTTTCGAAGTGTCAGTAGCTTGATAGGACCATGAAGTTCATCTTGATGAGCCGTCTTCAATATGTGGGGGTCAGTTCCTCTCTCCCATGGCCGTCATCCTGCAGGTCACATGTGTGGTTTTCCGCAGTATTTATTATCACCCATAATATTTTCATTTAACTGAAGGGAAATAACTTCCTTTTAAACTCTGAAACATGTTTTTAGAAGATGTGGAATTCTTTTTAGAGCATTTTCGAAAAAAATGCTCTATTGTCCCCGTTTTGTCTGTCTGTCTGTCTGTCTGTCCGTCATCACCCTAGATCTCAACAACCATAAGTCCTAGACCCATGATGTATATATCATTTTGTAGGTCTTGGCCTGCCATGTGTGCAGCAAAAGTTCATTTCGCGATCTGACCTCTGAGGGCCGTAAAAGGGGGCTTATAAAGTACCGTTTTTTACTATATAAGCTCTATTAATAAAGGAGCGCCCTATATCTCAGCAACCATAAGTCCTAGACCCATGATGTATATATCATTTTGTAGGCCTTGACCTGCCATGTGTACATCAAAAGTTCATTTCGCGATAGGACCTCTGAGGGCCGGGCTTCAGGGCTCCTAAGGGGCTTATATATTATATATATGGCCCCATTCTACACCTTGTACGTTCAATAACCCATTCATTTGGTGCGGAATACTGCAGCACGTAGTTTCACCAAGATTTATTAAGAAACTCATCAAATGGAATAGTAAGCTTGTGTTCTGAGTTTAATTGAAAGTATCAGAGCTATGCAACAATTGACGGAGTTTTCGGACGATTAAATGACTACAATTTCGAATGTTTTCAATTATGAGTCCTATTTCAGTAACCACAAACCACTTGTAGTTAGATTTAAGAGATAATAATTTTTTTTCAAATATAAAGAAACGTCTTTATAATATTTTTTTTACAGATATATGCATTACACAATTGAATTTATAAACATTTACAAAATTTACAAATATTTACTGAAAGCTAACAAACGTACTAATACATAATATGAAAATGTGTCCAGAATGGAACAGGCTTAATTGCTTGTTTTTTTTTTGGTTCACCAATCGGTAATTTTTGTTTGTTTGTTGCTATCTCCATAAACATAACATGTTTCTTCTGATTTCACTTAAATAGTAGCAAGTTTAATTCGAAACCAACCCATTTCACGCACACCCACACATTCATTTATATTTAATGTATCAAATTCATAAATGAATAGTTCTGCAATAGATTTATATTTGTCAAGCATTGTGTGAGACCGAGGCATGCAGATGATTTAGACTGCTCTATGTTAAATCAGAGGGGGGGGTTAGAGGCCTATATGTTGGGGGGGTCTTGCAATCCCGAAACACTCCGACCATGTTCTATGTGCCCGTATCACGGGGGATGACCTTGTACATCCATAAGGCACAACATCGCTGCTGACGAAACTATGAGAAAATAAACAAAGACAAATATAAAACACCACCAGCGCCACCAAAAACACCATAACCCCTCCCCCCGCCCCCAAAGTAAATATAAAAGCAGTGGGGGGGGGGAAATAACTCTTGTGATGCAACCAGCATCAGGTGTTTCAGTCCTGCCTTACACAAATTGGCCGCATCACGGACCTTAAGCCGAGGCCATAATGAAGATTCCCCCCCCCCCGCCCTTCCCTAATGGGTTGTAATTAACGTTGTCGAAATGTGTTCCTAAACTAATTATTGGAACAACTTTCTGCTGGAGTCGAGTGGCTCACAGAGGACAGGGACAGTCAGAAGAGAAAGAAGGAAAAAACAAAACTGAAAAAATAAAACAAAAAATGGGAGTATGGTGGAAGTGCGGGCGGGGCAGGGGGGTGGGGGTGGAGGAGGAGTTTGGGGGAGAGGGGTGGTGAAATTTACAAACAAAAACTGCTGGAGTTGTGTCTGTCTCAGTTATTGATCTCGGGGTGGGGGGGGGGGGAGATCTTGTGACGTTTTGGATTATTGAAAAAAAAAATGTGTGTCACTCGTATATAACTTATGTAGCTCACACATACAAAAAAAAGTTTTCGAAGGTGTTGTGTGTGTGTATGTTTGTTCGTATGTGTGTATATGTGTGTGTATGTGTGTGTGTGTGTGTCTGTGTGTTTAATGTGTTTATGTGTGTGTGTTTATTTTGTGTATGTGAGTGAATGTATGTGTATGTATGTGTGTGTGTTTAATGTGTGAATGTGCGTGTGTGTTTAATGTGTGATGTGTGTGTATGTGTGTGTGTTTAATGTGTGTATGTGTGTGTTTAATGTGTGTATGTGTGTGTGTTTAATGTGTGTATGTGTGTGTTTAATGTGTGTATGTGTGTGTGTTAAATGTGTGTATTGCGTGAGTGTATGTGTGTGTGTATAATGTGTGTATGTGTGTGTGTTTAACGTGTGTATGTGTGTGTGTGTTTAATAAATTAGCTCAAATGGAAGATTTTTTTTTGTTGTTGTCTTTTATTCCTAGATTAGCCTAACACACGGTCTGTTTTGTGTCTGTGTGTGTGTGTGTGTGTGTGTGTGTGTGTGCTACCATGCGATTTTGTGTGTAATGACTTGATAAAACGTTTGTCATCATTGTTCGCCTTATAACGATTTACCTGTTGCAGTATATTGGTAAGGATGCAGGGTGGAAGATGAGTTACTTGTAGGTCACGTCCCGGGCTTATTTTCGGTAGAAACTCGTCCTCTACCCCCACCCCAAAACACACACACACACACACACATACATACGTCCTTTCCTCTGGTCACTTGTGATGATCTGCACTGTTCAGCTTGTGACTTGGCAGTCATCCCGACCACAGCCTAGTTCTACAGGCAGTACGAAAATTTCTCCCTGTCATGTGCCGTGGATGCATTTGATTTACTGGCGGCAACCAACATTGACCCATAGGCGACGGTAAAAAAAAAAAATCTGCAAAACAAAACCCAAAAACTTATCAATGACAACCTCCATTGGTTCGATTTGCGGTGAGGATGACGTCAGCCATATCGGGCGTTATGCAGGTCTTACAGGTCCGAGACACCCAGTATCACTAATTTAGTTAGTAGCACCGTGGGGTGGGGGGAGGGTAGGCACAGGGGCTACTACTGACTTAGCTACGACAGTGGGTGTAAAAAAAAGTTGGAGTGCAAAAAAAAAAAAGGCACAATAATGGTTTGTAGGTTTGACATGAGATAAGAAGATTCAACCCTTCAGGGGCATTTAATGTAGGCTAAGTTATGAACCAAGGGCTATACAACTTTGAATCCGTCAATCATCACGCCACTAGTAACCAGAACATTACTTAGTTGTTTTTTTTTTTGCGGGCTGGAGGGCCCAGACGTTGATCTGTAAATGTCCGGGTTCCTAGATTATCATATTTAAACTTAAAACGGATTTTTTTTACTGGAATCGAGCCTAGCTAGGGATAATCCAACCTAAGTAATCCAAGTAAAGTGAGAAGTAATTTGATAATCCATCCTAAGTAGTCCAAGTAAAATGAGAAGTAATTTGTTAATCCACCCTAAGTAATCCAAGTAAAATTAGAAGTAATTTGATAATCCATTCTAAGTAATCCAAGTAAAGTGAAAAGGAATTTGATAATCCATCCTAAGTAATCCAAGTAAAGTGAGAAGTAATCTGATAATCCATCCTAAGTAAATCCAAGTAAAATGAGAAGTAATTTGATAATCCATCCTAAGTAATCCAAGTAAAATGAGAAGTAATTTGATAATCCATCCTAAGTAATCCAAGTAAAGTGAAAAGTAATTTGAAAATTCCATATCAAGCAACTTTGCAAATTTTGGTATCTTACATAGCGACATTTCTGTCCAATTATTACATCATTGTGGGACGGAAGACCGAGAGGTGTAAGTAGTCGACCTGAGACTCTCAGGCTGAGAGTCCTGGGTTCGATCTTCGGTGAGACCCAAGGATTTTTGCCCAGGTGAAGTTTGGAGCAAAGTCATCCCACGAGTCCACCCAGTTTTAAACGGGTACATGAATTAAGTTGGAGGAAGTAAAGGCGGCTGGGCTGCCCTGATGGCCCACTGGGGCCAAGGAAACTTTACATAAAATCCTTGTTTTCAATGATTGAAACACACGAGTTAAGCAGCATTCGATATGTAATGAAACAGTTGCCATGTTTTCTCGCCACTCGGACTGCCATTCAGGCTGCTGCTCAGCTCCAAGCTGTAGTCCACGTAAGACAATTAAACACATACCATTTTTTAACACCAGTGACATTTAAAAAAAAAACGGAAAAGAATGAACTAAACACCTTTTTCAGGAAAATACCAATACATTGACATTAATTCCAATTCCGTTGTTTATTTGATCAAAAAGTTTAAAAAAAGTAAACGTTTTTATTGTCTTTTATCTAAATTTAAAAAAAAAAAAAAAGTAAAGTTCCCTTAACCCTAACGGGCCATCGGGGCAGATGAAGTGTAGAATTCATCTGTTTCTATAACAGTCAAATTCTACAGGATAATATAACATTTTTATAATTACGAGTAAATAAATTATTATATTGTGCAAAATACGAAGTCAATAACTTTTTTTAGTGATGTTTATTGTCGGAAAGTATACGGATGATTATTACAAAGTCAAAATAGAGTGCCAAATAGAGTGCCAAATAGTGAAGCTGAATTTAGTCTTATACCATAGACTGGCCAAAATAGTCTTAAGAGTGAAAGAAGAAATAGCATATTTTAATTCTTTTAAAACTGAAAAGGTAAAATAAGGTAGGATATGAATTACATCTTAATTCTAAATTAAATAATAAATAATAAATTAATAAATTGTGTCCAATGTGGGTAATTTTTAACGCATTTTAATAAATGCTTATTAATAAAAAAAATTAATATTTTTTCTAAAAAAAAATTGACTGGCGAAAAAGAAAATGGTGCAAAAGTTTTTTGTTTTGCTTTTTTTGTTAGCACGTTATTTATTTTTTAGAATTGGAGGTTGTTATCAAGAGTACATTCCCTTGCGTTCTGGCAGACGTCTAATGGAGTCGCATGGAGTCGGAGATGTTATAAGCTCCATGAAACCTGATCGCCGGAGCTAGCTTATATTCAAATAAGAGATGTTAGGGGATAGGGGGATATGACTTGATCGATTCGTCCAATGCCACAAGATTGTGGAGGTTTCTTTTTAAAAAAAAAAAAACTGATCTATGAGCTCCGTCACAATCATTCAAAGATATCATTTGATTGTAATTATGTGTTCGTACATTAAGAGGGATCTACATAGTTTTTGTTTTTTTTTGTAAGTTAATAAAATGGGAAACAATTTTTTTCTGGAAAATAGTGTGTGGAGGTGGGGTTCATTTGAATAAGATATCACTCGCAAAAAGTGACTTTAAAGATGAGTATTTTAGGTGGGGATAGGTGGTTACTTTATAAAAGTAGCTTTAGAATGAACTATTTAAAATGACCCATTTTTTTTTAACTTACACAATTGCTAGACTTTAGTTGATCTAAATTTTAAAATGACAAGTAGTATTTTGACATTTATTTAGTTTGATGAACAGCTAATCCTTTGTATAGTTGTATTGCTAATGCCGAACTAATGCTAAGTAAAACATAGGATGCATCAATATAAATATGATAAAGCTATCAACGTCACCTTGGTGAGTTCGAACCTTGGAGCTCTGCGGTTTGAATTAGACCACCTATCTAATTAATGCGCCCAATTTACTGGCTATCAGTGCCCTTAAATACGCTATGGGTGGCCGTAGGCAAGGTTACATTTAGGGGCACCATGCACTCTTGTACACACGTGCGCCCTAGGTAAAGGCACATGGGAGGGGGGCGATTCAAAATTCTCTATTAAGGTCAATGCTTTGCAAAACTTAAAAAAAGCGGGGGCCTCCTTTGATCTCCGTGTTGATTGGTTTTAGCCCGAGGCCCCTGTTAAGTGGTCAGACTTCCATTAGTGGTAATGCACCAA
>JAGDYQ010000004.1:2489525-2503338 GCA_021962125.1 Bulinus truncatus
GATGAATTGCATTTCACCCGTACCCGACGATCTGTACAGGTTTTGTAAGGGGAAACTACTCAATTGGATTAATGCCCTTGTGTAGACGTAGACATGCAGCACCTAGTTTGTCACGGTATTGCTACCAGAGGTCAGCATGGGCGAAATCTCTGGTCTTATTGTTTCGATTAAGAGATGTCTTGAAAATACTTGGCGACATTGGGTCTTTTTCGGAAGAATAGACAAAAGACATAAACAAATAGAAGACATAAAAACAAATGCTATAAGTAAAGAGAAGACTTAAAGACAAATGCTATTGGTAACAGTGGCGTCACTAGGGTTGGTGTCACCCGGTGCGGTAACTCATGGTGTCACCCCTCTCATGACACCCCGGTCTCCATATTTTTTTTCAGAGACCATAAATATATGTGCGCATGCGCGGCTTACATTTGATTCCGTTCCGGGTCAGATTTTAGAGATTAGTGAGATCTATAGGTCGAGTGCAAGTAACCAATCATTTCATTAAAATAATTAATAATAAAAAAAATACGCAGTGTCTGTTAATAATCGGAGATATTTTTATATTTGGCATTAATTTTTTTCGAAGCCTTATAAAGTCATTTGCTGTTAATAATTCGAGATATTTTTATTTATTTCTAAAAATTAAATACGGCTTTGAATTATTTTAAATTACAAAATAAGAATATAGGCCTAAAACTAGATATTTTGCATTTTGGTGTCACCCCTTGTGAGGGTGTCACCCGGTGCGGTCCCCACCCCCGCACCCCCCAGTGACGCCACTGATTGGTAAATTAACGAATGTTATTTATTCGGACCGAAGATTTCTCTGGTAGGCCTCTAATCATCAGAATGTAAAACGCAAAACTTAAAAGTCATTATTGTGATGTTTTTTTTTTTAAAATTAATAAATATACGTGCATTTAGTTTTCTTTCCTCGTCCATTTTCTCGGACATGAGAAATGTTTTGCTTACATTGACGACACATAGGAACATGATTAATCAAGATGGCGGACATCATTAGCAGACGAGTACTATTAATATTGCTCAGCCTTCACAGCAATGTGATGAATTATTACAACGGAAGATACATAGTTTTAATTTTCTTTTTGTTGTCACTTGATGAAAAATTTCATCAGACATGCGATAATTGATTGTTACTAGATTTACTTGTTATTGACGAGTTTTTAAGAATTACAAAACCTATTGTGTTTTTCTATAAATAGAATAAATATTCCCGAAGATTCGACTACAACTGTTAAAAAAAGAAGAACAATTATGGATTGTGATTGTGAGGGGGGAGGACACCCTGAAAAGACGTTTTATCTATGTTTGGGAAAATACAAGCTAACGGAAAATAATCACAGACTTGAGATACTTGGTTGAATCAAGGGGAGACAAATTGATGTCAAGAAAGTAAATATTAAAGGAATATAATTTAGAATGTTTCTGTACATGTTTGAAAAAAACTAAATCTCAAAAAAACAAAACAAACCCAAACACACACTTGTACATAACATTATGTTTATTTATTATCTAAAGTACAGCGCAACAGTTTTTGTTTGCATTGTTTTAAGTTTTTAAGTTTTTATTATTTTGTTGTGGGAGGGATGTTATCGATCTGGGTTTTTTCCCCCTAGCCTAGATTTTTTTTTGTATTGATTCAATCTATAAAGTTCTGTTATGTAGTGCGATTTATATAAGCTTATTGAACACTTAATAACATTACATGGAAGGAACAGTTAGGAGACACACACATACACAAAAGAACAATTTGTTTGAACTCTGACCTTTGATCTTAAGGACACAAGGCGAACAAACATCAACGTCACGGCTGATGTCATGTGTCGCGTGTCTGTAAGGGTGTAGCCGTCTGGGTCACGAGTTGTGACAGACATGAGACTAATGAGTGTGACAGTGTGATGACAGTTTGGGGGCGTCGGTCATCGTTGTCTCAACGACGTCATAACTCCCTTCCCCATCCCCTCCCCCTCACATTTGGGGCAGTGGAAGTAGCCAAGTGCAAACGCTCAAAATACTAAAAGTTCGCTGGGTATGAAAGAACTTTAGCAAAGAATTGTATTATTGTATGCTACAATGGAAGTATAATGCAATCTACTTAACAGAGCAAGGGTACGGGTGGTCGTGAGGTGTAAGTAGCGCTCGACTGTCGACAATAGGGGTCCGTGGTTCGAACCTCAGTGAAAAGCTTAAGATTTCTTTCAGGTCCTGATTTTAAGTTGGAGGGGGGGGGGAAGGTAAAGGCGGCTGGGCGTTGTGCTAACCACACAATCCATTTCTAAGCCAGGGCTACTGAAATAGATGAATTCTACACTTCATCTGTCCCGATGTGCCATTAAGGGGCTTAAGGGAACTTTACTCTTATAATAGTGCAGAGTCGAGGTTTGCTTGTATGTAAATTTTACAACCGTGCATTGAATCACCCACCAGACCTGACAAGTGTCACCTTTCTAATCATGCAGATATTTTGTTTATTTGTATTTGTTTTCCAGTAAACAAATATCAAATGTTGTATTTGTTTACTTGAAAAAAAAAAAAACAAATAAACAAAATATGTTTGAGGCGAAAGGATTCAAGTGTTTAAAAAATACAATCGATAATGTAATGATCATCCACTTTCATCAATAATCTATCAGTCTGGATTCAGTTAGCTACATGCTTTTGTTAGGTTCTAACTTTCTAGTCTTCAAGACCAGGCTATGATGAGTATGTAAATACATAGTTGATCGTTCATCGCCTGACGTGCCCCACAGTTTGAGAGAGTCACTGGTATAACCGTTACTGGTCGGTCCAGACAATATTCAACAATCTGCCCAGATCAGTTCTGACGTATAGACAGACTAGGTCGCCACCAACGTTCCCACCCCACCACACCCGATCCCCCCATTAATTTTTTTACGCAGTGTGTGCGTGTATGTGTGTGTGGCCAAAGATGTTTGCCTTGCGCATTTTTTTTAGAAGGAAACAAAGCTTAGCGTGCGCCACATAGCTATTTATAGAAGTACAATAACAGACACGTCTACGCCCTATTGTAATATGTGCGCACGACCTGCGAGTTGTGTGCGCACTTTCACGCGCATAGCTTTCCTCAGCTCACCACAATCAGAAAAAAAGGAAAAAGTGTCAACACCAAGTCAACTGGAACTGTGAGGACGACATCATCGTGAGTGCCAAACCCCGGGATTTCCACACCAGTGGAGACTGTTATTAATAAATAACAACATAAAATGAATTCAACCAGAATATACAAGAAATTACGAATGGAGGTCTTATAAATAGGTCCAATCCAGAGTGTGACAACAGACTGCAAGGGCAATAATAAGTTTGCTAAAACAAAAAAAAAAAAAAACAAATATACAAATAGACAATAAATGAATGCACTTTTGGTATAACCCGATGTGGCGTTAACGATAGCAGCAAGTCACAGTAAGGCAATAAAAATGATTTTTTAAAGCGTTCAATAAAATGAAATCACGTGATTAAAAACAGTCGAATCACATGCCTGTAATGAACGTTACAGCAGTACAGCCCAGGCCAATGAAATGAACACAAACACACAATACATTACGACCTCGGTTCTCAACCGGTGGCACAGGTACCATGGGCGTATACATGGGGGGGGGGGGCAAGGGGGCCTTTGCCCCCCTATCATTCGAAAAATTGTCATAGAGGGGGAGATTTGCTCCCCCCCTTACATTTACCTAATATATCCAGCCCGGGGATGAAATTATAAACATTTAATCCCGGCTCTGCAGAAATTTTGCTTCATCCCCGGCACTGGTTTTTTCCTTAAATCGAGCACTGGTTAAAACCTGTCTCCTACCCGATGCGTCCTCTATTATTATCAGTCATGGGGGTGGTGGAAGGGACTCCCAGGTAAAACAGTGTAACGGATCCCTACAGCCAATATGGCAGCCAAATTTAATAAAATGAAAATATAAATATATATAATCACTTGATATGGGGGCCTCTATGCTAGTGCCTCCCCCTCCCCCACCCACCGGCGAATTCCCGAAGCAAGCCCCCTGCGTTAGACGGCTCTGATTTCGACCCCCCCCTCCTGCGAAGTTTACATTTCGATCAATGTTAAAGGAATTATAAAATAAAAGCCTTAAAATAACAACAACAACAACAACAAACAACAACGAACCACCAAACGAATAGCAACTGGATATTGTAACTTACACATACCATAAGGTATTGCAAAGGTAATTTGCAATCAAATCTGCACAAAGTGCAATGCTTCTGCACAAGCAACACAAGCGAATCACAATATCCCCCTTAAATGTCGGGGGCCTAATCACCCGGCGTTAAATCCGCCCCTTGCAACTAATTACAGCTAAACAATTAAAAACTGTTATGACATCAAACTAAAACATTCCTACCTCCCTCCTCACCAACCATCTACCAGGGAGAAACCAATTTTTTTTTTCGGTGTCCCAGACTTATATTCCCGACCATGTTTCTCCAATACTACTAGTGTCATCAGAACAAACTTGGCTCAATATTAAAATTGAAGAACTACACACCACAATCTCGAGATCGAGGCAATACTCAGGCCATTTCCGATGCCACCCCGTGACTCCTCGCAACATAGCGGCCACTGTGTGAACATAGCGCTAAATCTAAGGGCTAATCTTCGGAGGTCGGTCCAGACTGTTCATGTAAAAACATTTGAAGTACGAAAGTAATGGTGTACACAAACATTGGGTGTTTCTCAAGTTTTGAAACATTTGACATAAGATTTTTTTTTTGTGTGATCACAAATAACTAAATGTAGGAGATTGGTATTTGTTCTTTTTATTTTTAGAGTTTGGCGAATGTTGGATTATGTTAAATGGGGGCTAATGTAGTTTCTGTTATTCCGGTGGAAGGGGTTTTGGTGGGTGTGCAAGCAACACTGATTCTCAAAATGGGTAAGCGGCAGCCCCGTAGCGTGAAAATTTTACAGGAGGGGCCAGGCATTCTACAGCAGGGGCCAGGCAGTCTACAGCAGGGGCCAGGCATTCTACAGCAGGGGCCAGGCAATAGCAGGGGGGCAGGTAATATATTTTACTAAATAGAAAATATAAGCAGGGGGGTCAGACAAATCACGGGGGTCCGCCCCCCGCCACAGGCCTGGCGGTCTTATGAGAAAAGGAAAAAAAAAGCACACGGGGATAGAATGATTTGGCTAGAACGGCACAAAATTAATGTATTCCTTCCCCCATGTCAGATATGAAGAGTTTAAGGAAAGCGAAGGGAGTTAAATAAAGTCATTTAGTTTAAATTTGGGGCTTCATTATGATGGCAGCTAAAATTAAATAGTTCCCATTTAGCACTTTAAGGAAATTCCAAGAGAACTTAAGGAAATCTCAAAATTGTTTGAGAGCCAACTGTGTGTGTGTGGGGGAAATAAACTTATTTTCTGTCCGGGAATATACATTGTGTGGGTTGACGAGTACTAGTTTTGTGTTGTAAAATTGGGCTTGAATTGACAGAAGTCTGTTTTAAATGTTTGATTAACTTCTTGGTGTGAATATTTTGTGTGAATTCAGAGAGACTGAATGCTTGTTTTATTGTGAGCTCATGATTAGAACGCTTAAGACATGACTGGTCAGCTTTCTTTCTCTCTCTCTCTCTCTCTCTCTCTCTCTCTCTCTCTCTCTCTCTCCCTCTCTCCTCCCTCTCTGGAATTCTCGAGTTTATCTGCCGGCTAAAAGCATTTTCTTAGGAGCCCGTGAGGATCAACTTGACAAGAACAACTCGGCAAAAAACGTACTGCCGTATAGAACCGATGGCAAGCAAGCTCCTACCGACTGGTCCACCTCTGTGGTCCGTGACCCCCGGGTACCTCAAAAAAACCCCACATATTCCACGTTTTTCCCCCTCAGCTGGCGGCACTAAAATTGAATGCACTCAAATCTTCCAAAAGGACGTCACCGATAAGACGAGTGCCAACTGCGGAACAGGCAATGTGTCTGTCGGCTTTTCCTTATCCTCCCTCCCTCCTCCCTCCCCCACCCCAATCACCTAAGGCCGTCTCGGACGTCTGCTCCGGTCAGCTCCAGACATTCCAGCCCGTCCACCCCCATTGGCTACCCAATCGCAGACGTAACCCCTGATTTATGCGATTAACTGGTCAGCCGGCTAATATCATCTGATGATCAGATAAGGTATTATCCATGCATGATGTTCCATCAAATAAGAAGAAAAAATTCTTGTGTCTTTATGTAAGAGAAGACCGCCCCCCCAATCCCCTCCGCTTTTCCTCCCTACACGATAAAACGTCTTGTATGCGCCATTTCTACCCCCACCGCACAACAAACGGAAATACATTGGTCATGCATGTCCGTAACCTGTGCGTACAAGTAGAAATTGATGCCGGCAGTCGTCGGCCATGGTGATCCGTCGTTCTGTCAGATTCGATCGCTTCCAATCAATCGATCTGACCAGGTTGACTGCCGCTTGGAGTCAACTTAAAGTCATATCCCGGTTGTAATGGTTTGACTGACACGCCCTAATGAGCCATGACTGGTGGTCTACGATAGATGATTGCTACTTAGAAATGACTTGAGGGATAAAAGAGCATGAACTGTTCGCCTACCTCCGCTCTCATCTCTCACCCCCACCCACGCCCCCTTTACAAATTAAAAAAAAAAAAGGTAAATATCTCATTGATCTCGCAGCCGAAGGCGAAAAGTTTAAAAAAAAATATTTAGTGTTTTTGGTTTGTACTAAAAGTGCAACTTATGTCATTTCGAAATTTTTTTACGTTTCATTCTGAACAGATCAGTTGATGTCTGTCATAAAAGTACTCCGCTGTCTGCTATTATGCCTTTTTTTTGATTCTATTCATATCGCCTTCAAATACATGACCTTGGGCCAATATTACTTATTCTGCCCTGAATGTATGTGTGTATGTACTGTGTGTGTATGTGTATCTGTATGATCTATGTAATCTAATGTTTGTGTGTATGTATCTATGTGTGAGTGTGCATGTCTGTATTTCTATATGTCTGTATGTGTGTATCTGTGTGTGTGTAATTCTGCTATTAATGTGTGTCTGTGTGTATTAATATGTGTGTGCAATATGTGTATCTGTGTGTGTATCTGTGTGTGTGTAGTAATATCTGTGTGTGTGTATCTACGTGTATGTGCTATCTCTGTAATGTGTGTGTGTGTGTCTGTGTGTGTGTGTGTGTGTCTGTGTGTCTGTGTGTGTGTGTTTGTGTGTGTGTCTTTGTGTGTGTGTGTATGTGTGTGTGTGTGTGTGTGTGTGTGTGTGTGTGTGTGTGTGTGTGTGTGTGTGTGTGTGTGTGTGTGTGTGTGTGTGTGTGTCTGTGTGTGTGTGTGTGTGTGTGTGTGTGTGTGTGTGTGTGTGTGTGTGTGTGTGTGTTTGTGTGTGTGTGTGTGTGTGTGTGTGTGTGTGTGTGTGTGTGTGTGTGTGTGTGTGTGTGTGTGTGTGTGTGTGTGTGTGTGTGTGTGTGTGTGTGTGTCTGTGTGTGTCTGTGTGTGTGTGTGTGTGTGTGTGTGTGTGTCTGTGGGAGGGGAGGAGGGAGGTGCAATGAAACCAAACACATCCCAAAAATATATCTTGAAATGCATATAAGTCTTTAAGTTCGGGCGCTCCAGACGATCAACTAGTTTTCCTGTTCATAATAACGTGTCCACCCGAAATCAATGAAAGACCCCCCCCTCTCCCCCTACCCCTAACCTTCCCCCCCCCCCCCATCCACACCCACCTCCACCGTTCATCACTTATACCAAGTATAAATTAAATGTGCTAACTTTTGTCCAGTAACTTTTATGAAATATTCAGATATTACTTTTATTGCCAATTTTTTTTTCAATCAACACGTCCCCCCCCCTACCCCCCACTCTCCCTATTCCCTTCCATCTGTTCAAAAAAAAAAAAAAGACAGATTGTTCCGTTCCTATTTTTCTTGTTGTCCATCAAATCATCGGTAAAGTTTTTTTTTTTATTTACCCAGTTGTGTTTACAAGGTCAATAAAATATACCGTAATAAAAAAAATTGAAATTCTCTTTCTTTATTTTCTGTATTAGAATGAAGAAACAGTTTTCAAATGTCACAGATTTTAATTTCCAGATGTTTTCATCAGTTTCATTAACAACCAATGAACGAGATTAACAAAAAAAAAATGTTTTCTTACGTTTTTCTTTCTTTTTTTCTCCCTGGATTTTATTCATTTCATCTAAAATATGGCCGGTATAACACGTGTACAGTATTATATGTACTAAACAATTGTTTTTTTCTTCGGTTAGGTCTTTTAAAAGTATTCACACTGTTATGGAGAAAAGATATATGTGAGATTAGAAGGTTTCAACATTGACACTACTGTGTATTCAATTAGTAGGTCCCAACATTCACACTACTGTGTGTTCCATTAGTAGGTCACAACATTCAAACTACTGTGTATTCAATTAGTAGGTCACAACATTCACACTACTATGTATTCAATTAGTAGGTCACAACATTCATACTACTGTGTGTTCAATTAGTAGGTCACAACATTCACACTACTGTGTGTTCAATTAGTAGGTCCCAACATTCACAATACTGTGTGTTCAATTAGTAGGTCACAACATTCAAACTACTGTGTGTTCAATTAGTAGGTCCCAACATTCACACTACTGTGTGTTCAATTAGTAGGTCCCAACATTCACACTACTGTGTATTCAATTAGTAGGTCACAACATTCAAACTACTGTGTGTTCAATTAGTAGGTCCCAACATTCACACTACTGTGTGTTCAATTAGTAGGTCCCAACATTCACACTACTGTGTTTTCAATTAGTAGGTCCCAACATTCACACTACTGTGTGTTCAATTAGTAGGTCCCAACATTCACACTACTGTGTATTCAATTAGTAGGTCCCAACATTCACACTACTGTGTGTTCAATTAGTAGGTCCCAACATTCACACTACTGTGTGTTCAATTAGTAGGTCCCAACATTCACACTACTGTGTGTTCAATTAGTAGGTCACAACATTCAAACTACTGTGTGTTCAATTAGTAGGTCCCAACATTCACACTATCTTGATGGAAGTTGGGCTAAAAAAATCCCAAACAATACAAAACAAGAAACATTGCAATCAATTACATGCTTCCTTTTATTCCATGTCCACAAAATTATATTTTTTTCCTCCAGTTAAGATGGTGCAGTTAAACGCCTGCTCTATTCATCTCATCAATATTTATTTTATGACATGATTTCTCACAGGCGAGACAATTACTTTCGATTTAAACCACTTCAATGTTTTCTTCATTTCAACAGAAGACATCATCGCATATGTGTCGATATTTAATAATCTGTAAAGAAAAACTGTTAGTGATTAGACATCCCAATCAAATGTCATGAACAAATGAATTATTAGAAGGATATTCTTATTTTGAAACTTCCTTATCTATTTAATTTCCTCTTCGCTGAAAAAAAGGAGATCTACCGTATTCTGAAACAAAAGAACAACGCTGTTTCCTTTGAAGAAGAGTTGACAGTTTGGCAGAGAGTTGACCAATAGGGAAACCACATATCATGTGAATACATTAATTTTTTTAAGAGAATTTATACAATTTGTTGTCACTCTTGGATGTTCGAACCCTGCACTCACACGTCGACTGGCGCGCATTTAGTTATGGTCTCATACAACTGATCCATGGTTTGTTATGATTGGAAGCAATGCATGATTGATATTTTCTTTTCACTATTTATTCAATCATTCTTTCCCTATATATATATATATATATATATATATATATATATATATATGCCCATTTCTATCAGACATTGCTCTTTATTTGTCCCACCCACTTTTATCAAGTGACATTTCTTTGTTTATTCCTTCTCATTTGTATAGGATAATTTTTTTTTTGAACAATCGAAATGGCTTTCAGAACTCAATACAACAAACTTCCTTAATTATTTATCAAAATCTAATTTGAAAACAATTGGCTGCAAAACTGTTGTTCATTTATTTCGATGTCAAGCGTTCTTGTCGTATTTTAAAAATAAGTTTTTGTTAATTGATATCGTACATCGCCTGGCATCTATACTAGTATATATATATATATATATATATATATATATATATATATATAAGATACAAAAATTAATATGTGTATTATAATATTTCGTGTAGACATATCACGTAACCAAGAAACATGTTGAGAATACTATTCATACCACAATATAGGTCAGACACTAGCAAATGCCCATTGCATTCCTTACAATAAGTAACGCATGTGATATATATATATATATATATATATATATATATATATATATATATATATACTAGTTGCAAGTACCCGGCTTTTGCCCGGGTTTAAAAAATGTTTTTGTTTTCTCCCTCTCTCCCCCTCTCTCCCTTCCTACCCCCTCTATCCCTTTCTCTTTCCCCTCCCTCCTTTTATCCTCCCTCTCCTTCCCTCCATAACTCTCCCATCTCCCTCTCTCCTTCCCTCCCCTTTCTCTCCCTCCCTCCTTTCTCTCTCTCCGTCTCCCTCTCCCTCCCCCCCTCCCTCCCTCATTTCCTCTCCCTCCCTTCCCCCCTCTCTCTTTCTCTCTCCCTCCCTCCCCCTCTATCTCCCTCCCTCCCCCTCTACTCCCTCTCTACTGTCCCCCTTCCTTTCTCCCTTCTCTCCCTCCCTTCTCTCCCTCTCTCTCTCTCCAGCCCTCCCTCTCCCTCCTCCCTCCTTCTCTCACCCTCCCTGCCCCCTCCCTTCCCTCTCCCTCCCTGTCCCACCTCTTTCTTTATCTCTCTCCCCCCTCCCTCTCTCTTACAATTAAACGTCAAATTACGCTTCTTAAATAAACAGAAAACCTTATTTTAATCCCGGCCAAAGCCGGATAATTGCAGCATGAAAAAAAAAAACAACAATATTTTTTTTTTTCCGTCCCTAACCCTTTCTTCTCCGTCACTTGGTGCGCGAATACAGGATTCCTGTGCGTTGATACTACTAGAGTGCAATACCATTTAAAACACCATAAAAATACTAAATAATTAATTACAATTAAACTACTGATAGAGATGGCAAATAATCTGGCTAATATATGTCACAGAAACATTTTAATTAACATATTTCAGTTATTAACGTGCACCTTTAATTTTAATCTTCCGAGTACATAAAACGATAGGTAAATAAGTCATGACTATTGATTTCATCATGTTTTACAATTGGGTTTCCAGGAGTTACCCCTCTTTTAAAAATGGATCATAGGGAAATGACGTCTCAGAGGAATTTTATCTATGGCGCCGTCAAGATTACTTTAATATAGTAAAATACTAAAAATAATTAATTACAATTAAACTACCCATCGAGATGAAACGAAACATGTCCTATAACCTTTCCCATGTAATTATGTGTATGTATAACAAATTTCACGTTATTTGGTTTTCTGGATCTTGAGTTATAAGGGAACAGACGAACCAGCAAATGCTGAAAATGCTTATAAATATACTAGTTGCAAGTACGGCTTTGCCCGGGTTTAAATAAAGTTTTCTGTTTTACCTTCTGTTTTCTCCCTACCCCCTCTCTCGCTTCCTCTCTCTCCCCCTCCCTCCCTCCCCCTCCCTCCCCTTTCCCTCCCTCCCTCTCACTCCCTCCTCCCTCCCTCTCTCCTATCCCTCCCTCTCTCCCTCTCCCCCCCTCCTTCTCTCCCCTCCTTCTCTCCCCATCGTCCATCCTCCTCCCTCCTCCTTCCCACCTCTCTCTCCCTCCCTGCCCCCTCTTTCTCTTCCTATCTCTTCCTCCCATTTGTGTTTTCCATCCTCTCCCTCTCTCTTCCCTCCCTCTCCCTCTCTCCCCTTTCATCTCTCTCTCTCCCTCCCCCTCTCTCCCTTTTCCTCCCTCTCCCTCCCTCTCTCTCCCTCCCTGCCCCCTCCTCTTTATCTCTCTCTCCCTCCTACCCCCTCTCTCTCCCTCCCTTCCTTTCTCTCTCTCTCTCCCCCTGCTCCCTCTCCCATCTCTCCCTCCTTCCCCTGCTCCTCCTCCATCTCCCTCCTTTTCTCCCCCTGTTCATCCCCCTCCCTCCTCTCTCCCTCCCTCCCTCCCTGCTACCCTCCTTTCCTCTCTCTCTCCTGCCCCCTCTCTCTTTCTCTTTCTTTATCTCTCTCTCCCTCCCTCTCTCTCTCTCTCTCTCTTATTAGATGCCAAAAACTACTACCTTTACAAAAATCCTTCTTCATTCCTTTATCTTCCTCAAACTGTGTACAAATCAGAGCATGAAAAAACATCAACAATTCTTTGCATCACAAAGGCACAATACAGCACCAGCGCGCAAGTTCTATTCCGAACATCGGGAAATGACGTCACGAGGAATTTTTATTTATGGCGCCGTCGATAGTTACTTTAATCTCTATGCCCGTCTTTGTTGTCTGTCTGTCTGTCTGTCTGTTCCCTTATAACTCAAGATCCAGATAACCAAAAAACGTGAAATTTGTTACACATACACATAATTACATGGGGAAGGTTATAGGACAGGTTTCGTTTCATCTGGATGGGTAGTTTAATAAGTAATTAATTTTTTTTTTTATTTTTAGTATTTTACTATATTAAAGTAATCTCGACGGCTCCCTCCCCCCCCCCCCCCCCCCCCCCCCCCCCCCCCCCCCCCCCCCCCCCCCCCCCCCCCCCCCCCCCCCCCCCTCTGTGATGCAAAGAATTGTTGATGTTTTCTCATGCTTCCCTATTTGTACAACAGGAAGTTAAAGGAATGAAGAAGGATTTTAGAAAAAGTAGTGAAGCCATAATAATAAGTATTATATATATATATATATATATATATATATATATATATATAGATAGAGAGAGAGAGAGAGAGATAGACCGGGGGAGGGAGAGATATATTTTTAGGGCAGGGAAAGGAAAGTGGAAAGTGAGGAGGGAGAGGGGAGGGAGGGGAATGGCAGGGGGAGAGAAGGAGGGGGAGAGAGAGTGAATGGGAGAGGGAGGGGGAGAGGGAGAGAGAAAGGGGAGGAAGGAAAGAGAAAGGAAGGAAGGGAGAGAGGGGGTAGGGGAGGGAGAGAGGGAGGGAGAGAGGGAGGAGAGAGAGAGAGAGTGTGGGAGAGTGGGAGAATAAGAGGTGGGAGAGAGAGGAGGGAGAGAGATAAAGAGTGAGGGGGCATAGGGAAGGAGAGAGGGAATGAGGGAGGGAGGAAGAGGGAGAGAGGTGGGAGAGGGGAGGGAGGGAGAGAGGGGTTAGGGGAGAGAGAGAGGGGGAGGGAAGGAGAGAGGGAGAGAGAGGATGGGGAGAAATGGGAGAAAGAGATAAAGAGAGAGAGGGGGCAGGGAGGGAGGGGGGGTGGACGGGGGAGAAGGAGGGAGGAGAGGGAGAGATGGGAGAGGAGGGTGGGAGGGAGAGAAATGGGAGAGAGAGGGACGGGGAGGTAGAAAGGAGGGAGAAGGAGGAGGGAGAAAAAGGAGGGGGAGGGAGGGAGAGAGAGAGAGGGGAAGGGAGAGAGGGGGTAAGGGAGACAGACACAGAAGAGTAAAACAGAAAACCTTATTTTAAACCAGACGTACCAGGTACTTGCAATAGTATAGTAAATACTAAATAAAAAAAAAAAATGGATTACAATTAAACTACCCATCGAGATGAAGCAAACCTGTCCTATAACCTTCCCCATAGCAATGTATCCTATGTAACAGTTTTTGGTATTGCTGATATGATTTCCCTTTTGAGTTATAAGGGAACAGACAGACAGACAGACAGACAACAAATGCCTCTTATAAGTATATATATATATATATATATATATATATATATATATATATATATATATATATAT
>JAGDYQ010000004.1:2503838-2565632 GCA_021962125.1 Bulinus truncatus
AACGGCCATCAAAATCACATCTAAATAAAGAGACGGGAAATCCCAAGTTCTTGTACAAGGGTGGAGTCGGTTCACGCTTAATTTGATGCACTGTCGAGTGTTTGTCTCCATCCCTTCATCCACCCCCTCACGCTCTAAGATCTATTTTTAGCGCTGCAATCGGGGACAGGAAGTGCTCACATAAAAAGAGTAATAGCTCCGCCATTATTGTCCAGTGGTACGTCATTCTTACACTAATTCGCTATTAACCCACGTTCGTTGGAATCAATTTCTGCAAGGGTATATTTTAAAGAATTATCTTGTGGGACTTGTATGCAAAGAATTTCGCCAGTAGGAAAAACTTCTTGAAAAGAAATGTATTTAGAGTTCTACTAACATAATGCTGAAAGAAGTATTAGTAATCTTACCCATTGGTTCGTACAGCCCCGTAGCTGAAAATTCTACATCAGGGGCCAGGCCAATAGCGGGGGGGGGGCATGAAATCAATGTTACTAAGTAGAGCAAACAAGCAGAGGGGGCCATACAGGGGCGGGGGCCTGGTCTAATCCATCGCACGCTACGCCGGCTGTCTGTTGCGGCTCTGAATCCTAATCCAATATTCACAGTCTCCGGTTTCGATATTTTATACCGGTTGTAATGAATATTTTTTTCGTTCTTAATTCTGGTAAGATTATAATGGCTTTATATGTAAACAGGAAAACAATAAATGGAATTAAATGACCAATGAAACAAAGTGCAAATGAGCAAAGACAAAATGAAAAATGACCAAATGAACAAATGACCCAATGAACAAATGTACCAGCTGAACAAATGGACCAATAAAAAAATGACCAATTATTTTAAGAAAGTCCTTTTCAGAATTTTGATCTTTAGCTTTGAACTATTTCCAAGAAGTCGTATATACATGCAATAAGTAAGTAGATTGTAAAGAAGTTCATTCAACCATCAATTAAGCCATCGATACAGATGAGGTGTAGAATGCATCTGTTTCGTAATCACTACATAGGGAAGGGATTGGCTGGCTATCTAAAGGTCAGCTCGCCTCATGCGGTCCCTAACTCTAAGTCAGGTACCAATTCAGGAAGCAGGTGAACTTGTGGGACTTAAACCAACTTTCCAGAGAACAGGGTTCAATGATCGAACCCAGGAATTCCAAGTAGACAAAGGAGCACCCATTATCACTTAGCCATCCAGTCATATCTCTTCAGCCGACTTTTTTGATAATCGAACCTTTATACTCCTTCATCAAGCGTATTGAAATATCTTTTTTTAAGTTCAAATATATATTAAAGCATCTTAAGATTTGTATAGCAATAGTATAGTACACGGGGTTCTAGAGACCTAACATTAGGCTACTATGCCATACCAAAACGTTACTATAGCTGTGCACCCTTTGGCGCCTTGCCTGTGGTTTTGTTCTAAACGCAGCCCTTAAAGGCCGCAGTTATAATATGTAACCGTTCGAAATGAGGTCTTGATCGGTGGGGGGGGGATGTGGGGCGCTATTGACTCACCCGTCGTTTGTTTCTTCCAGAAGCTCCGTAGAACTATCAATGGGGTCTTGGCTCTCACCGGAAGATGAAGAAGTAGGCGCCAGGTAACCTCTTTTGCCGTAACCATGGGCAACGCGATTGCTTGAGCTCATTCGGAAACCTCTCTTCTGTCTGGAGGTGGGATAGAGAGAGAGAGAGAGAGAGAGAGAGAGAGAGAGAGAGAGAGAAACAACGATAAAAAAGAGTATTGTTATAATAATAACAAACGAATAATAATTAAATGTATAACACCTTGTGATTGAATAGGGCGATCAATGGTTGCCAGCAAATGATGAATTAGCATAAACGTCGTTTACCCTTCTGGTAGAATGAATGATTAATAATCTGGGTATTAATCCCGACATGTATTGCATGTTTAATGAAGCATGAGTTCATCTATTTTCGTAGCCTTAGTAATTGGAATTTTTTTTCTTCTGGCTTCAGCCAAAGATATTAAAAAAGATTTGTGGTGTAGTGTGAAAGCGCTTTGAAGGAATCATTCAAAGATGTGTAAAAAAAAAAGCCAAACATTAATTAGTTCATCATAACGAATGCGTTGTTGTCCATTTATAAAACTATACACATACGATAGTGTTTTATTAAACTTTGTTCAAATTATAGTTTCAATATTATCTTTTAGATTAATTGAGTTAATTATCTAATATCACTATATACATGCATACATACATACATACATATTCCTAACTGATCAAATGAAACTGGTTAGTGAAATTATCTTATTTCTTGATCAGTACATTCAGTATTTTTCACTGAATGGGAACTTTTCAACTGCCATTTTTTCATTAAAAATAATTAATCTTATTCGAAGGCTTACTTCATTCAAAGATGTGTAAAAAAAAAAGCCAAACATTAATTAGTTCATCATAACGAATGCGTTGTTGTCCATTTATAAAACTATACACATACGATAGTGTTTTATTAAACTTTGTTCAAATTATAGTTTCAATATTATCTTTTAGATTAATTGAGTTAATTATCTAATATCACTATATACATGCATACATACATACATACATATTCCTAACTGATCAAATGAAACTGGTTAGTGAAATTATCTTATTTCTTGATCAGTACATTCAGTATTTTTCACTGAATGGGAACTTTTCAACTGCCATTTTTTCATTAAAAATAATTAATCTTATTCGAAGGCTTACTTCATTCAAAGATGTGTAAAAAAAAAAGCCAAACATTAATTAGTTCATCATAACGAATGCGTTGTTGTCCATTTATAAAACTATACACATACGATAGTGTTTTATTAAACTTTGTTCAAATTATAGTTTCAATATTATCTTTTAGATTAATTGAGTTAATTATCTAATATCACTATATACATGCATACATACATACATATATTCCTAACTGATCAAATGAAACTGGTTAGTGAAATTATCTTATTTCTTGATCAGTACATTCAGTATTTTTCACTGAATGGGAACTTTTCAACTGCCATTTTTTCATTAAAAATAATTAATCTTATTCGAAGGCTTACTTCATTCAAAGATGTGTAAAAAAAAAAGCCAAACATTAATTAGTTCATCATAACGAATGCGTTGTTGTCCATTTATAAAACTATACACATACGATAGTGTTTTATTAAACTTTGTTCAAATTATAGTTTCAATATTATCTTTTAGATTAATTGAGTTAATTATCTAATATTACTATATACATGCATACATACATACATACATATTCCTAACTGATCAAATGAAACTGGTTAGTGAAATTATCTTATTTCTTGATCAGTACATTCAGTATTTTTCACTGAATGGGAACTTTTCAACTGCCATTTTTTCATTAAAAATAATTAATCTTATTCGAAGGCTTACCCCCCCCCCCACATGAAACCAGCTGTAGCCTTGTTGTATAATAATCACGTCATAATAGTTTCAGCAAAGAGTACACTTTTCATTTAAATGATTTGTTGTTTTTTTCCCATCAGTATCTTGGGTTTTTTTTTTAATTACGTGTACCTCAATGTTTACATCGCTACATCGTTTCTGCTTTTAAGACCTAACGGTGATATTACACTATATCCCTGTCGCACAGGGTTTACTGTCGACCTGAAGAGGGTCACTGGTTCGATCTCCGGTGATGACGAATGGATATTTCAGGTCATGGATAAAGTCCCCCACTATATTTCCCGTGATGCCTCCATGGCCATTGCACTATCGGCTGTGGTGGGAATGAAAAAAGGGCACTGCAAAACCTAAAAATTGGCCCATTTAGGTGGACGATTTTTTGTTGAGGAGAAGGATGGTAAAGCGCTCGACTGTCGACCTGAGGGTACCTGGTTCGATCTCCGATAATACCAAGGAAAAATTTTCAGGTCTTGGCTTAAGTTCCCGATATATCTCCCGTGGTGCCTCCATGGCCATTGCACTATCGGCTATGGTGGGGATGAAAGAAGGGCACTGCAAAAAGCGTCCCAACAGTGGATAGGATCTAAAACATTTCATCTCATCCTTACAGGGGACTTCACACACATCCCAGACGCTGAGATATATTGTTTCGTTGAGATTATAAAAATGTATGTCCTACTATCATCGATTCACTTAGATCGAAGTATATCGTGCCTTTTCAAAAAAATAACTCACCAGATGGTCTGTCTTCTGTAACAAATACATACAGTACGACTCACCTGCTGGTCAGTCTGTCTTCTGAAACAACTCCATCCAATAGACAAATGACGACCAGGACTACGCCTACTTGCAAGGTCATGGACGATCTACTCATCTTGATGTGTTGTCTGTTTTAACCTAGATTAAGCTTGCTGAACAAAATGTTGCTATGGAAGTGAACCTGCAATGAGAAAGATACATTTTTTTAAAACATATTTGTAATTCGGAAATCGGAAAAACCCTCTTGTAAGCTATTTTGACTCATGAGATCTTTGAAAGTGACATTTAAACATATTATTATTATTGAATTCACAATGCTTTTGTTTTTAAGTATGGGGGCTGTCCATTAATTACGTCAACAAAATAGGCTGTGAGGGGGGGGGGGGTCAGAAAATTTTTTGACAATTTTTATGATAAGGGGAGGGAGGTCAAGAAAAGCGACGTCATCACGTTACTTTTTTTTAAAAATGTAATATAATTAATGAAATAAAGGGAAAGTAAAGAGCGCTTTAGTCCTGGTGTTGCTAACACATATAACATTCAGTATTTCTGATTAAACTAACTATATCCCTACTAATTTTGCCACATAAACATTTTCGAAGCCACCTTTTTAGGGGGGGGGGGGGAGGGGGGGTAATCAAATGTTGACGTAATTTTATAGGGGGGGTCTCTGGAAGTTTGACAAGTTGTTGACAAGGGGGAGGGGGGAGGTAAAAATCGCCAAAAAATTGTTGACATATATAATGGACAGCCCTTATATGAGATAATACACAATTATTGCGAAAATGACCAAATCCTACAATATTAGTTCCACAATATAAGTTTCAAAATATATCTTCCAGAATGTTACATTATTTCTCACCGAAAAGCTAAATTCAACATATGATTTATATGTAGTTTATGTAATACACATGACATGGGACTGGAAAAAGTGTGCGATATTTTTGAATCATGGAAATGCATTGGATGATTCACTCGTGAACCGGTGAGTGATTTCTACAAGAAACACAGCATGTAACTAAAGTTAAATTAACGCCTCCAGAATATAAATCACTCACATTTTGTAATAAAGATTTTTATAAATGTTATAAATATGAAAAATCATAAATAGAAAAAAATCATTATGACATTTGCCAGTATAATTTACTAAAAAAAAAAGAAAAAATTAAGCAACAATTACATTTTTTTTTAATCTAGGAATTAAACTTTTTTTTTTTTTTTTTGATTGAAAGAAGAAATGTAAAAAAAAAGAAAAGTTAAATAAAATGAATGTTTCAATATTTAATTTATGCACCAATAGAAATTTGTTTCCGGCTCACGTGGGTGGGGGGATGAGAGAGAGAGAGAGAGAGAAAGAGAGAGAGAGAGAAAGAGAGAGAAAGAGAGAGAGAGAGAGAGAGAGAGAGAGAGAGATGGTTTGGACAGCCATAAAAGGGGGGGGGGATAATTTATCATGATTTTTATGATCACAGCTAATAAAATTTTTGATCTCCCCCTTATCATCGAAACGGGTGAACGTTCTTATCGTCAATATGTGCATACAGGCCACTCTTTCAATAACAACAATAATTCTATCGGATATGACTCAATGCTATATATATATATATATATATATGTATGTGTGTGTTTGTGTGTGTGTGTTTGTGTGTGCAAAAAAACAGAAATTACAAAGGTAGATAAGACATTTATAAATTTCAGCTCACACTGTAATGATGTGTTACAGGCCCTGTAAAGATAAAGTTGGTCATCTCTTAGATGTTAAAATCCATTATGTGACCGTTTATGAAGTGACCTCCCCTCCCCCACCCCCAAACCTGCATCGCCTATGGTGCGATGACCAAGGTGGCACCACGGGATACTGTATGACCTAAATGGTCCTCAGGTCCAGCATTTTATCGCACGTTCATCCATCATCTCTTGACACTGTACTGTTAGAAACCATGACCTCGTTGTACATTAGAATAATTTAATCTTAGCCAGTGACATCACTGAAGAGGTCTGATGCTGACGGCATAAACACTCCGACCCGGGCGTGACTCGGCCGCCAGCCTACCGTTAGTGTAATCAAAGAACTATTTTACTGTTAATAAAACCAAAGAACTATTTTACTGTTAGTGTAATCAAAAACTAAATTCACTCTTAGTGTAATCAAAGAACGATTTTACTGTTAGTATAATCAAAGAACTATTTCACTGTTAGTATAATCAAAAAACTATTTCACTGTTAGTATAATCAAAGAACTATTTCACTGTTAGTATAATCAAAGAACAATTTCACTGTTAGTATAATCAAAGAACTATTTCACTGTTAGTATAATCAAAGAACTATTTCACTGTTAGTGTAATCAAAGAACTATTTCACTGTTAGTAATCAAAGAACTATTTTACTGTTAGTGTAATCAAAGAACTATTTTACTGTTAGTGTAATCAAAGAACTATTTTACTGTTAGTATAATCAAAGAACTATTTCACTGTTAGTGTAATCAAAGAACTATTTTACTGTTAGTGTAATCAAAGAACTATTTCACTGTTAGTGTAATCAAAGAACTATTTTACTGTTAGTGTAATCAAAGAACTATTTTACTGTTAGTATAATCAAAGAACTATTTCACTGTTAGTATAATCAAAGAACTATTTCACTGTTAGTATAATCAAAGAACTATTTCACTGTTAGTGTAATCAAAGAACTATTTACTGTTAGTGTAATCAAAGAACTATTTCACTGTTAGTGTAATCAAAGAACTATTTCACTGTTAGTGTAATCAAAGAACTATTTCACTGTTAGTGTAATCAAAGAACTATTTTCACTGTTAGTGTAATCAAAGAACTATTTCACTGTTAGTGTAATCAAAGAACTATTTTACTGTTAGTGTAATCAAAGAACTATTTCACTGTTAGTGTAATCAAAGAACTATTTTACTGTTAGTGTAATCAAAGAACTATTTCACTGTTAGTGTAATCAAAGAACTATTTTACTGTTAGTATAATCAAAGAACTATTTCACTGTTAGTGTAATCAAAGAACTATTTTACTGTTAGTGTAATCAAAGAACTATTTCACTGTTAGTGTAATCAAAGAACTATTTTACTGTTAGTGTAATCAAAGAACTATTTCACTGTTAGTGTAATCAAAGAACTATTTCACTGTTAGTGTAATCAAAGAACTATTTCACTGTTAGTGTAATCAAAGAACTATTTCACTGTTAGTGTAATCAAAGAACTATTTTACTGTTAGTGTAATCAAAGAACTATTTCACTGTTAGTGTAATCAAAGAACTATTTTACTGTTAGTGTAATCAAAGAACTATTTCACTGTTAGTGTAATCAAAGAACTATTTCACTGTTAGTGTAATCAAAGAACTATTTTCACTGTTAGTGTAATCAAAGAACTATTTTACTGTTAGTGTAATCAAAGAACTATTTTACTGTTAGTGTAATCAAAGAACTATTTCACTGTTAGTGTAATCAAAGAACTATTTTACTGTTAGTGTAATCAAAGAACTATTTTACTGTTAGTGTAATCAAAGAACTATTTTACTGTTAGTATAATCAAAGAACTATTTCACTGTTAGTGTAATCAAGAATATTTTACTGTTAGTGTAATCAAAGAACTATTTTACTGTTAGTGTAATCAAAGAACTATTTTCACTGTTAGTGTAATCGAAGAACTTATTTTCACTGTTAGTGTAATCAAAGAACTATTTCACTGTTAGTGTAATCAAAGAACTATTTCACTGTTAGTGTAATCAAAGAACTATTTTCACTGTTAGTGTAATCAAAGAACTATTTTACTGTTAGTGTAATCAAAGAACTATTTATTTAGTGTAATCAAAAACACTGTTAGTGTAATCAAAGAACTATTTCACTGTTAGTGTAATCAAAGAACTATTTTACTGTTAGTGTAATCAAAGAACTATTTTACTGTTAGCGAGCTATAATCAAAGAAACTATTTCACTGTTAGCATAATCAAAGAACTATTTCACTGTTAGTATAATCAAAGAACTATTTCTACTCTGTTATTACAGTATAAATCAAGAGAACTATTTCACTGTTAGTACAATCAAAGATTTATTTCACTGTTAGTATAAATCAAAGAACTATTTCACTGTTAATCATCGAACCAAAGAACTATTTCGTAATGTGTTAGTGTAATCAAAGAACCATTTTACATGGTAGTATAATCAAAGAACTATTTCTACCACGTGAGTATAAATCGAAAGAAGACAATTTCACTTCACCCCCCATCAAAGAACACAGCCTTGTTGTTAATACAATGTCTTAATGGTTTCAGCAAAGAGTACACTTTTCATTTAAATGATTTGTTGTTTTTTTTTCATCGAGTATCTTGGCGTTTTTTTTTAATTACGTCTTACCTCAATGTTTACATCGCCAACTTATCGTTTCTGCGTTTTTAAGATCTAACGGGTGATATTACACTATATCCCTGTCTTACTAGGGTTTACTGTCGAATCTGAAGAGGGTCACTGGTTCGATCGTCCTGCGATGCGATGATATTGGATATTTCAGAGTCATTGGAGGTTAAAGCCCCCCTATATTTCCTCCTATTCATGGCTATTGCACTATCGGACTGTGGATGAGAAAGGTAAGGCACCGCAAAACCTAAAAATTACTATTTAGGTGGACGATGATTTATTTGAGAAGGATGAGTAGAAGCTATTTCACTGTTAGTATAATCAAAGAACTATCTTACTTTAAAAAAATAAAAAAGATTATGAAATGTAAATTTTTATAACTAATTAGCAAAATATTAAAGTGTCCAATTGTGTAATGTAATTTGTTAAAAAATATATAAATAAATTAACAGATATTTATTAAACTAATTTGGTATTGCAGTTCTTTGTTATTTTGCTGAAAAAAGGATTAAGTAAAATTCAAAGCCAAAATAACATTGTATTAATATAGAAGACATTTCATTTAACGTGTAATCTTTGAGCTAATGTTTGTGTTTGTTAGCTTATATGAGTTTGTGTGAGAGATAGTATTTATTTTCTTTGCCAATGATTCATCAGCCGAACAGGAATGGATTCCATTCCTAAGTGAAATTGAGTTCCACGTCATTTCCGGCCGACTCGAAGTCTATTTGTCTGTAAATCTCCAAGTGTTTACTTCTTGCAGAGGGGACGAGACTGGGAAATAAAACTGTAAAAGTCGTTCACTTGATTTCTGGGGTTGTTTTTTTTTTGTTATGTTCAGAAACGATGAGGCTTTTCCGAGGCTTGCCCGTAACATCGGAATACTACCCCAACCCTCCCCCCCACCCACCCATCCACTAAACATAGATAGCGAATTACTTTATGTATGTGATGACTGACACTCAATGATGGTCCACAGTCTATGGTAATAAGCTATGACCCTCTTATTATTGTTATATTACTCTGTTATTACTAGGTTGCTTTGTTATTGTTGCATGGCATTACTTTGTTAACATTGTTATATTACTTTGTTATTGTTAAATTACTTTGTTATTGTTATATTACTTTGTTATTTTTTTTGGCGTGTTTTGTGTCTATGTTTCCACTAAAAGATGTGATGGGTTTATAAACATTCCGCATCAGACCTTTAATTCCGGGTCCAGACCGTACGATTCCGTCAGTCCGGTACTAAAAAAGAAAGTACTTTGTAATTAAGTATGAACGTTAATGATGTCTTGACGCTATGGTTAGAAGCACGGTCTGTTTTTGACAAATAGCTTTGTTATTGTAGACCTAATATAGTCTGCATAAAAGAATTACTCCTTGTTTTTTTTTGTGCTGCAAATGACTGTAGCTGTCTCCAAGGTGATGTAAATAAAGTTATTTGATTGTAGCTAGATCTATCGCATGCCTGTTTAATAAAATATATGCTGTTATTTGAAAGTAAATAGGGGCACGTAGGAATACTTGGATGGGGAAAAAAAGGAGATTTAAAATTATAACTAAGAGGATAAAATTCAAGCTCAAAAGTAATTAGAATGTGGAAGCTAAGCGACGTAATTCTATTACGATGGCTTGACCGATCATTAGGCTCTTGAAAATAAAATATGGCATCCATTAGAATTAAGGGTAAGTAGGTCATACTTAACTGTAATGACCAAGATTGACTTAACATTGTGATCGTCTGTTTGATTGAAGTTTTTTTTTGCAACAACAAACAATAACAATCCGATGGTTACGCCTGAACATCTTTTTTTTTTTTTCTGGTGGGTAGCAGGTTGTATTGCATGTCTAGGGATCGAATCCCATTTCCCTCAACAACTCCATCACATTTGAAGCATCCTTGTGAGAGAAACGGATTGTAACCCCCCCCCCCGCCAACCTCCCCCCTCTCCTCCCCCCAAAACATGCAGGTAGCTCGACGAAAATAAAAATGTTAACAGGCAGCAGGACCGTTGTTGGGTCTTCGAAGGGGAAAGGGGGGCCTTAGTAGAAAAGGTTTTCCTAATATGGGGGAGGGGGGGCGCTTGGTATAAACATGTTAGCCCTAATATGGGGCAAATGGCATAAACTTCAAGCCCTAATATGGGGCAAATGGCATAAACTTCAAGCCCTAATATGGAAAGCAAACATGGCACAAACTTCAAGCCCCTAATATGGGGCAAAATGGCATAAAACTTCAAGAGAAAGCCCTAATATGCGGGCAAATGGCACCAACTTCAAGCCCTAATATGGGGCAAATGGCATAAACTTCAAGCCCTAATACGGGGCAAATGGCATAACACTTCAAGCCCTAATACGGGGGTAAATTGTAGCAACTTCAGAGAAGCTAATATATGGGCAAAATTGGCATAAACTTCAAGCCCAAGTATGGGGCAAATGGCATAAACTTCAAGCCCAAATATGCGGCAAATGGCATAAACTTCAAGCCCTAATATGGGGCAAATGGCATAAACTTCAAGCCCTAATATGGGGCAAATGGCATAAACTTCAAACCCTAATATGGGGCAAATGGCATAAACCTCAAGCTCTTATATGGGGAAATAGGCATAAACTTCAAGCCCTAATGGGGAGGGGGTGTCTAGGTTACATTGCCCGTGGGGGGGGCTCCTTTAGATTGTGTTAAGAATTCTTACCTCGGGGCCATAATCGCAATGCAAGCCCCATGCATTCTCATTTTCATGGGAGCAGCTCTGTTTGTTTGCCCGTAATCTTTGTTTGAACAGAAGGTCGACATACTGGTTGCACGGTCATTATTGTTCGTTGAAATGTTTTGTAGAATTAATTTTACAAAATACGCTTTTCAGACCCTCAAATAATCGCCGCTGCTCTCCTCTCCCTTACATTGTTTACCCCACCCTGTGTGCTATTTATAAAAAAAAAAAAACTGACCACAGTCCATAGCAGCAAATCTACTCAACGTTCAGGGCTTTCATCCCATCAACGGGGTCACAAGTGTGACGGTTCACAGAGGGAAAAAAAGCGCATCATCGCTGAGATCATCAAGGGAAATCGGCAGGGAGCGTAGCACGGACCTCGAGGGATGCATGAACACACAATAAAGGCGCATGCTGGAGGACATTACAATAATTAAACAAATATAAAAAAAACCCTTGGGCTCAGTGTCGATCAAACCCTCGAATCTCACACATTTTGTTTTCTTTTCATCTCGTGATATTTCGTTCACCAACTGTGGTTTTTAGAGCATTTTTTTTCGAAAATGCTCTAAAAAAAAAATGCTCTATTGTCCCCGTTTTGTCTGTCTGTCTGTCCGTCGTCCGTCCGTCCGTCATCACCCTGTCCGTCATCACCCTAGATCTCAACAATCATAAGTCCTAGACCCATGATGTATATATCATTTTGTAGGTCTTGGTCTGCCAAGAAATGACTTTTTTCCATTTGGCGATCTGACCTCTCAGGGCCGTAAAAGGGGCCTTATAAAGTACCGTTTTTTAATGTATAAGCTATATTAATAATGGACCGCCCTATATCTCAGCAACCATAAGTCCTAGACCCATGATGTATATATCATTGTGTAGGTCTTGGCCTGCCAAGTGTACATCAAAAGTCCATTTTGCGATTTGACCTCTCAGGGCCAAAATATAAGAGTTTTTTATGTACCGTTTAGCTTATATTTTAAATATAAATAATAAAAGCTAATCAAAGGGGCGTAATCATTATTTATTTTTGTAACAGTTATTCAACATGACTTACTTACCGTACTTTATATAAAACAACAATTGACGGAGTTTTCGGACGATTAAATGACTACAATTTAGAATGTTTCAATTATGAGTCCTATTTCAGTCACATATAGGTCACGTGACTGGTCTCGATGCACCCACACATCGAAGCAACATCGTGTATGGTTGATAACATTGTTATTATCAACGTATACAAAAACCCAGCAACAAACAATCGGTTTGTAAAAGATTTCTTCAATGACAACTTTGCAGCACAGCTCAATCAACCAAACGTCATCATTTGTGGGGACTTCAATCAAGATTTCAAAGAGCCCGGGGCAGAAATTGAAAACTTCTTCGAAACAAACTTCAACATTGAACTACTTTCACCAAGATTGGCAACAACAATTTATCAAACAACCATTGACGGAGTTTTCGGACGATTAAATGACTACAATTTAGAATGTTTCAATTATGAGTCCTATTTCAGTTACCACAAACCACTTGTAGTTAGATTTAAGAGAAAATAATTTTGTTTTCAAATATAAAGAAACGTCTTTTTAATATCTTTTTTAAGATATATGCATTACACAATTGAATTTATAAACATTTACAAAATTTACAAATATTTACTGAAAGATAGCATACGTACTGATACATAATACGAAAATGCTTTCATTTAAGTTACTCTGTCTGGTAGTAAAATGACAAATGCGTATGGACATTTGGACATTTTAAATCAATTATCACCAGCTTCGTTAAGCCTAATCGATTTGAAATTTTTTTAACACTTCTGATCTCTCGATGATAATACATTATTTTAATAACGAATGAATAAAATAAAAAAAATTAATTAAAAAAAATAATACTTATTAAATTAAAATGACTTAAATCATATATAAATATAAAAGCGTGGGAGTCGGAAAGAAATGAGATTAATGGCACGTTATATTAATATATGTAGGATGAAAGCCATATTAATACAAGTCTATTTTTAAAAATCTATATGTTTATATTTTTTGTATTTTCCTTTTTTTTTTTTTAAATAGAAGACGGGGATGATTTAAAGATAAACTGGGGATAAAAACAAACAAAAAAAAATAATAAGATGTCGTAGCTTAAAATTAAGAACTTTGAAAATGATTTTTTAGTAACAATTGGTAAATAGAACATTCTTTGAAAGTATACGCTTCTTCGCTAGGGGGGGGGGAAATAAAACAAGTTTTTACGTAGGTACACATTCGCTAGTGACTTTAAAACATATAAATTTCAAATCATGTTTACGCTATAATTTGACACTATGTGTATAATGTGTAGGTCTAGCTGTATATTAGCTCAACTTAGCTCTAAGAAAGATTATCAAAATGGCAAACTACGTGATTTGTATTAGAAATTTAATCAAGCTTTATACTGTAGCTTTCTTCACACTAAAGTATAAAGCATAAAAGCTCATTGATGTGTGTTATAAGATGGGACTTGACTCCGTTATAGCGAGCTAGGCCAATTGTAGGGTGTAGCTGGATGATGGCCAACTAAATGATACACACTTAAGTAGATGTGAAGACAAACAGAAGTAAAGTCATATAGAAATAGATGGATGGATGGATTGATGGATAGACTGACTTAAAGTAAGATAAATAGATAGACACACAGACGGACGGACGGATAGACAGATAAAAAGATGAATATATATGTATTATATATATCTATATATATAAAGAGAGAGAGAGAGAGAGAGAGAGAGAGAGAGACATTGAGAGAGAGAGAGAAAGAGGGAGAGAAAGAGAGAGAGTGTGAGAGAAAGAGAGAAAGAGGGAGAGGAAGAGAGAGAAAGAGAAAGAGAGCGATAGAGAGAAAAAGAAAGAGAGAGAGAGAGAGATAGAGAGAGGGAAAGAGAGAGAAAGAAAGACAAACGAACAATTAAACACATACAAAATGAAAGATATGATAACCACTCACCTAAAAAAACGCAAGAGAATATTTATCTACTGACAAAACCAGTCAAGTTTTATACATAGGCAAGTGGTGACAACTTCAATAATAAATAAACAACAGCACTGCTCAAATATAAACATAAACATAAATCGTTTCCCTTGACGGATTTACGATCCTACCCAGGCGTATCCGATTTTTGACGAACATCATTTTATTGACTTTTTGGTATTTGTCATTGGCCGCACCTTGAACCGATGACCCGTGACAGTTTGTTTTGTTCTGTGTGATATCAGGTTTACATCGCGTCAGTATGAGCCACCATCGGCTTGACGTACTGGCTCTGACCTCAGTCAGTGAGCAATCATTTCTTTGTCTTTGAGAGAGTGTTTGAGAGATAGAGAGAGAGATAAAGATAGATAGAAAAGAGAGAGAGAGAGAGAGAGAAATGTATGTAAGTATGTACAGATAGATAGATAGATGATAGATAGATAGATAGATAGATAAATAGATAGATAGATAGATAAATAGATAGATGTATAGATGGATAGATAGATGTATAGATGGATAGATAGATAAATAAATAGATAGATAGATAGATAGAAAGATAGATAGATAGATAAATAAATAGATAGATAGATAGATAGAAAGATAGATAGATAGATAGATAGATAGATAGATAGATAGATAGATAGATAGATAGATAGATAGATAGATAGATAGATAGAAAGATAGATAGATAGATAGATAGATAGATAGATAGATAGATAGATAGATAGATAGATAGATAGATAGAAAGATAGATAGATAGATAGATAGATAGATAGATAGATAGATAGATAGATAGATAGATAGATAGATAGATAGATAGATAGATAGATAGATAGATAGATAGATAGATAGATAGATAGATAGATAGATAGATAGATAGATAGATAGATAGATAGATAGATAGATAGATAGATAGATAGATAGATAGATAGATAGATAGATAGATAGATAGATAGATAGATAGACGAAACCACAAATAATCGTAATAATGACAATGAAATATCACAATGATATATTTTATCAACACTTAATATATTTATTTTTTTTTTACAATATCAACACTCACATCTTCTCTATTTATTTATTTTTGCTCATCTTCCATTCCTCCCCTCCCCACCCGCCCCCTCTATTTATATCAACTAGTATATTTTGTTTCTATTTACATCATTCAAACCTATATAAAAAAAAAAGAACTCTCCTATTACAGAATACACGAAAAGAAATAATAAATCAACGAACCTATTCCCCATTGGTTGAAGATTTGGTCATCTGTATGGCCAGGAGCCAAGACAAAATGGTTTGGGGGAGGGAGAGGATTGAGAGGTGGGGTTGGTGACTGGATTGGGCTATAACTGAATATTGCGTTGCGGTGTTCACCGCTCATGAACGCCTTATGGATTGATGGTCAGCCGGACCACTTGACCTCTAAGTGACCCTCCCCGCCTCATACGTCTTATTTGACCGATGGACCGAGTTGTTCAAAATGATATTTATCTTTTTTCTCCTTGTGGTCATCAGGTCAGTTACGTAATCTGAATGTTGGCTGACACTTGACCATGGCTGGCCAAATATATTTTCTTTACTCTGTCCGTGTCCGAGAAATTTGGAACTTTCTTTCACTTTGTTCAACTAATTAGCTCATAGTGAAGGGTAATTGACTCTCTCGAATGCTTGGCATTTTAATATTATACGGACTTAGAACTATCCGGCCTAAATGAGGAGAATTATCCGTCATAAAAGTCTCAAATATTGGAGGAGTAAATTTCAACAAAAAAAAAGTGTGATTTATTTGAGTAATTTAGACAGGACTTAACTAATTTTAGAGCTTCGATTCTTACAGAATCAGGAACGCCGTTATTCTTCATTGTATCTGGTCTTAGAGAAATTACTATTGGTTAAACACAATCCCTTAAATATGCCGTGGAAGATAAAACAGACGAATTCTAAAATTCATCTGCCTCGATGAGCTTTTGGAGGCTGTTTAGTGTCATTTTACTCAGAGGCTTTCAATTATACGACCAGAAATATCCTTTGGTCCTCACGGAACTTTGAACAAGGGACCCTGCAGGTCGGCAGTCGAGTGCAGTGGCGCATACAGCAAAAAATGCTGGAGGGGGGGGGGCTCACATATAGAAAAAAGACAGTTTGACAGTATTTTTAGTAACTTTATATAGTAAAATATGTATTGATGATTTGGTCTGGGGGCCCTTCTGTCGCCCCCCCCCGGTAGCGCCACTGGTCGAGCAGCCTACCGCATGACCATCCGTCCCCTTGTATACATTAAGGAATTGTTCCATAAGTTTGGGAAACTCACCAAGACTTGTCATGGTGATCCTTTATATAGTATGCCATTTATGGTATGGTGTATACTAGGGAGCGACCGATATGCCATTTTACCGACAGTCCGATATCGATATTTTTCCCCAGCTTTTTTGCCGATACCGATACCAATACCGATCCGATTATCGGTCGCTCCCTATTATTTATTTCTTATTACTGTGATGTGGATCTTCCAGGAAAGTGTATCTCTATACTTATAAGACGCATTTGTTGTCTGTCTGTCTGTCTGTTCCCTTATAACTCAAGATCCAGACAACGAAATAGCATGAACTTTGTTACACATATACATAATTACATTGGGAATGTTATAGGACAGGTTTCGTTTCATCTTGATGGGTAGTTTAATTGTAATTAATTTTTTTTTATTTTAGTATTTTACTATATTAAAGTAATCTCGACGGCGCCATAAATAAAATTCCTCTGTGACGTCATTTCCCGATGATTGAATAGAACTTGCGCGCTGGTGCTGTATAGTTCCTTTGTGCTGCGAAGAACTGTTGTTGTTTTTTCATGCTCCCTGATATGTACAGTTTGAGGAAGGTAAAGAAAGGAATGAAGAAGGATTTTAGAAGAAGTGTGAAGCCATAATAATAAGTATATATATATATATATATATATATATGTATATATATATACATATATATATATATATATATTAGGGTGGGTCAAAAAATTTTTTTATTGAAACATTATTAAAAAGTTGTTACATCATGGTAGTACATGGAATATGTACAAATATTTGAAAACTACATAGTTTTACTACTCCCAACTTTTGTTCGAAATTTGTACTATATTTACTATGTGTTTTTTGTGACTGAACATGTTAAATTTGTGACCTAGGTTATTCAAAAAAGAAATGATATGCATATAAAATTTGTGTTTTATCTTTATAACCTTTTTTATGACAACTGGGATAAGCATTGCATCCATTTTTCTCTCAATATAACTTGTGTACCATATATTCATTATCGGATCACGCATGGTTGTTTTATTTCATTTTTGATTAATTTTTCAATTATTTTATTAAGCTCTTCTATGAATATGAGTTCTTCTACAAGAAGTGCAACTGTACATTCTGTGTTTGGGTCAGCAGCTGCATTGCCTAAAAGACAACTTCCAACCAGTAAAGATGTTTTCAAGGCTATTGGTGGATGCTTAAAATGGAACAATACAATCATAGCCTTCATTCACAGCTCACGCATTAGCGCATGAAGTTAAACAATTATATGACCAGGCTAGTATCCCTACAAATGACATTGCCAGTATAATTGTTCGAGTAAAAAGATGCAGATGTTAGGGATAGAGGAGACTGTAAATGCCCACAATAATAATTGCTGTGCTTGAGACGGCATTTTGGGTGGATCAAAAGATGGCAAGAAATATGTTCATTGACAATGTTGACAAGCAAACAACAAAAATATTACAAAATCGACAGAAAAGAAAACATTCATTGATGCAGGGTGGCGATCAGATAGGAACCACAAATGATAACGTCAATGATGAGAAAGATAATGATATTCCATATCAGGATGCCGAAGATGATGAACTACTTGATGCAGACTTCTCCAGCGATGAGGAATGTTCCAAATAACAAAACAGATATCAATATGAACCAGTGGAGCGATGTAAACTAAGACATAGGGATACATGTCTTATCGTTAATGCTGTGTTGAAGGACTTAAACATGTTAACACCATCTACAGCTCTGGATCCAGCAAAGATGCGTCGACATAGGAAAATTTGGAGAGATAGGGCAGCCAAGGAACATACTGATGAGAACAAAGATGGTTAACAAAAACGAACAGGGTTTTTGCGATCCATCTTGTCAAAGTGGGGCTAGAAACTTTTTCTATATGATACAACTGCTTCAGAACCTTGATACTGCTGATCAATCTATTATATTGCCTGTATTGGAAAATAACTGCTACTTTGCACATCCAGAAAACATTCTATTGGCTGCAGTTAGGACAATGATGAAGAAATTGGAAGGTATGCAGTAAATGAAATCATAACAGCACGACATAAACCAGCTCCATGCAGAGTTAGAATTTTTCAACAAAAATGACATAATCCTGAAAATTGCTGCTAAATCATATGATTAGATGATTAACTGGGATCTTTGTGCAGTGACATCCCCTCCTCTGCTGGAACATATTTGTGATGATGAACTTAAACGCAACAACCTAATCATACTGGATCGAATTCCCTGTCACTCTCAAGCTGTTGAAAGAGCAATTAAAGAAGTTACTGCTGTTAGTTTGAAAGTGTACGGACATTTCAAACTGTACGGACATAGCTCTCGACATGGGATGGTTTTGCAAACACAGAAATCAAGGGATGTTCTTCCGAAAATTGAAAGCGAAGCAAGTTTCCTGTGACAATCCATAAACAGTATTATTCATATGTACATTGTATATGAGGGAGGGAAAGGGAGAAAGGGGGGAGGGAGGGAGAGAGAGGAAGAGGGGGAGAGAGGGAGATTGGAGAGGGAGGGAGGGAGAGAGGGGGAGGGAGAAAACAAAAGGTAAACAGAAAACCTTATTTTAAACCCGGGCAAAGCAACTAGTATGTTATATTACAGTATTGACAGTCCTGCCAGTCTCTTCAAAATTTTGCTTTATTACTCATTTATTTTCACATATTTATATATAGGTAGGTATTAAACGTTACATACATTTCACAATAAAAATCAGCGGGAGTAGTTGGCTAAATTGTATACATGTTTATTTAAGGAAACATACTTAGTAGATACGGAAATACTTTATTATTTACACATAACACTGTTAGTTGAATAATATGATGACATTCACAAAATAATACCTTGTCTGTCAAATTACGTCATTCCCTATTGAATCTTTGTGGTCGTCTGTCTTAAATGCCGTCTGCTAAATCTACTTCCTATAGTGGCCAGTTAATCTAATCTAAATGTCGAGGCCAAATTTAATTATTACAGTGCCCGCAGGTCAACAGTCCAGTATTCTTCTACACGACAATATGGTTTGTTCAGCTGTAAAATGTAATTGATTTATCAACATTTTGTATTAAGAAATTTATTTAGGCATGCCCTTTTTTACATTCACACCGCCATAGTCAACACGTGATTTTAAAATGAGCGCCATCATTGTCACATGACACAGGTGTTCATTAGATAGGATCGCTTGACTTAATACATTCATATCGAGTTCACAGCCTAACCAACACCTGGTCTAGTAGATCAACAAATAGATAGGGCAGTTTTAACTCACTAAAATGTCACGTCTACGTCTTGCAGCTCGCATTTCTAGTAACATCGTATCAAAAGTTCCCCATTTCGAAACTGGAGTTTTATATCTCGCTCTTTATTTATTGAAAAAGAAAACCGTTTTTTTTTTACGATTCTTGTGACCATGAACGAAAAGAAAGGTAAAATGATAATAAATACCAAACATGGTTTCATATTGTGTATTTTTTAATGTTGCAAGCATGGGTAACTTTTCGTTCAATGGTATATTCATTTGGAGGAGATTCTCCTCGTCGTATTGTGTTTTGTTTATTTTTTTGGTTTGCTTTGTTTTAAAACTATGTTAATGAATAATTGATTGAGAGTGACAGTTTGTTGTTTATTACATCAAGTTGTTTATGAAAATCTTTACTATTTATAAAGATGTGATTTTTGTATTGATCGGAATCTTTCAGTTAATGTTATTATTTTCTCCTTTAGGTACTATTTTATACTGCATATTTTATAAAACGTAGTGGCTCCGGCACCAGCCAAAACCATTATAGTAGGGTATAAGGAACATGGCATATATACATTTTTTTTCAGGATTAGGGTTAGGGTTAGGGGTAGGGATAGGGTTAGGGTTAGGGATATGGTTAGGGTGTGGAGCAATATTATCTATGGCTGGTACCCGAAGTAAAAAAAAAATACGGGCTCTGTCAGAGACAAAACCGTAGCCACTCCGTTTAGAAAATTAATTAAAAAAAAAATAGTAAGTCATAAATTCTGATTTTTTTCCACTTGATGTTCAGTTTTAATTATTACTATAGCAGAGGGTCTGAAAGCATGGATAGCGGATAAAAATATTGTGGGTTGCGACATCCTGGTGAATTACGGATGAATATTTGGTGGGTCGCGACAACCTGGTGAATGGCGGATGAATGAATATATGGTGGGTCGCGACCATAATTAATGAGAACCTGGTGCGGTCGTTGGGAGTGGAGGGGAGGGGGGCACGAATGGACACGTCAACAGTTGTCCTTTCAAACGGCCTTTTCTGTGGGCTTATAGATTTGGTGGCGCCCATCTACTCTCCAAGTCAGCTGTGAATATTTGTTTACCTTACCAGGGATTAAACCCTTTTACCGTTTGCATGTTTTACGGTCGACTTCGCTCTACAGCCACCTAGAGTAATAAATAAAAGAACTTACTCCAGACACAACTGATTAACGAGAGTGTAAAGTGAGGATTTATTAATAGTAGCGATGGCTCCATTTATAACTACACAAACCGCCCAACAATCAAACACACACAAAGTGTCACGTGTTGCTCAAAGCGCCGCATTTCACCAATATGGGCATAATGCCATCACCTGTACACACATAAAGAGCCACGTGTTGGTCAAAGCGCCGCATTTCACCAATATGGGCATAGTTCCGTTACCTATACACACACAAAGAGCCACGTGTTGGTCAAAGCGCCGCATTTCACTAATATGGGCATATTGCTATCACCTATACACACGCAAAGAGCTACGAGTAGCTCAAAGCGGCGCATGCAATTGCCTGTATTTACATGAATTGGCATGCATTTCTCACACGACCTAACAATATAATATTTCATTTCTTCTTTTAATTTAAATTCTTTCAAATTAATATTACAGCTTCGATAAGGTTGTAACTGTATTACTTTGACCTTATTGTAAAATGTAACAATCTTAAGCATTGTGGGGGCTTGGCACGAATCCAAGAATTCAAAAAAAATATGATTCTAGAATATCTCTAACAACAAAGTATAGTTTACAATCTGTATCTACTAGGATAGACATGGTGTTTTGATTCAGATGCATCTCCTTGGAAATACAAAAGTATAGTATTCGTTGCTCTAAGGAAAGTATCGATATGGATTTCATTATTCGATATACTAATTTATCATATAGAACGTGAAGATTGATAAATTAAGCAAAAAAAAAATGTGTATTAATGTCAGTAATTTTAGAGATGCCCCCCCCACACCCCTGGGGGTACAAGGCAAGACATTGACGTGTTCACTGTGAAAACTTAGATGGAAGCGTACTTTTTGTTTGTTTGGTTTTATAGAAAGCTATCTAAGTCTTAACGGGGGGGGGGGGGGGGAAGAGTAACCTTGGACATAATATTATCTGTAGAGTATATATATATATATATATATATATTGTAACAATAGCTTTAGATAAGTCTGTACAATTTTAGAACCACTGTCCTAACTCATGAGTCCATGATACAGTCATATGTTTTGATAACTAGAATTCCAGCGGTTGATCTTTGTTTAGGGTAAAATTGGTTGTCACCACAGGTTATGACCCCCATAGATAGGTGGCGATAGATGTAATTAGGCAGACAAAGGAATACTATCCCAGAGTGAGTTTTTAGCCGCACCGATCCCGAGGCTGGAATAAGAGTCATTAATATGTAGATGAGTTAGAAAGGGTGTTAGGGAGCCAATCAGAAGTTCTGGGCGTTTGGGGCACGTGATAATTCACAATCACATAAATATCCGAGGTAATTGAAATTTCGTCAGACCTACGAGATACAGACCGACAGATCGACAGACTGACGATAGAGACATCAGGACACCAGTTGTAGAGATAGTTAGAGGAGAAGTTAGTGGAGAAATAATAGAGGCACAAGCTATCAAGTTATTGAGTTTTACAGTACACAGTCAAAGTCTATTTTATTGAAATATCTCTGTATAATCCTTTCGGGGACACAGGATACTAAGTGTCAAAGTATTGCCAGATAATTCCTTCGGGAACCTGGAATACTACGTGTTATATTGTGTACGAAGCATTTTTGTGAATACTGCTGCAACAAGTTCAGATTACATATGTTTTCTTATTGTTTAATAAATATAATTGAATCGTGGAACTTTGCCTCATTGATTGGTGTGTTGTTTGAGAGTGCAACGAGACTGAACGCTACTTAAGATTATAAACCAGTTATGATATCGGCAGCTACATAAAACCAGTATAGTTATCTGAAGCAGCAGTGAGGAACACACAGTGTTACCTTGGAGAAGCATTACATCAACAAGTACATAACATTATATACAAAAATATAGTGTTACATATATATATATATATATATATATATATATGGAACTAGCCCATCCTAGCCAATAATTGCTTAAAAGTGCAGTCCGAAAGAGAGCAGCAACAATAAACAATACAGACTAGGTGACATAAATACTGACTAGTTGGCATAAATACTGACCAGTTGACATAAATACTGCATAGTTGACATAAATACTGACTAGTTGACATAAATACTGACTAGTTGACATAAATACTGACTAGTTGACATAAATATTGACTAGTTGACATAAAATACTGACTAGCTGACATAAATACTGACTAGTTGACATAAATACTGACTACGTGACATAAAATACTGACTAGTTGACATAAATACTGACACATTAACACACTGCCTTTTTTATAATGTATTTTGAGTCCTAGGGCACTCACTTTCATAGATTGTGTTGTCTTGAACAAAGGCATTTAGAGATTTCTGAAACTAGACTTTGGGGCCGTGTGCAAATTATCTGCCATACACCACCTCCCCCCCACACACACGCGCACACAATCAGATTTAAAAGGATGTAAAACTTGAAAGATCTCCTTTTAAACTTAGCAAACCAGCGAGTGGTAGCCTTCAATTCTAGATTTTTGGAGGACGAGCCTGGAGTTTGTTCTTTCAATTTGTCCCTTCAACCATAACATTACCTTCAACATACTCTCAATCCCATATTCCTAATATGACATAAATAGGCCTACTCTCTAACGAAAAATGCACATGGCATCATCGATTCGTATCTCATTTTGCTCGTAGTTAAAAAAGTCTGTAGATTTTCGGTGTTAATTTGTCTTACTTTGTTTCCTTTTATTTTAAAGAATGTAGCGGTATACATATATATATATATATATATATATATATATATATATATTAAGTGTTTGTATCATGTAATGAAGGCAGACCAAGGGTCAATTTTGTGCGTATTGCTGGGTTGTTTTTTTTTTTAATTTAACTCAGTGCAGCTTGGTGCACACAAAGGTACGCAGGAAGTTGGATTACGTGTTTTAAGTGTAAGATGATATTGCGATCAAGGGCAGTAATACTAAGCCTAAGAATCGACATTTATCTCCCCTTACATTCGTCACTAGATTAATGTTTATTTTATACAAATAACGGACTCTGGAGGCGAATTGATATCTAAGCAGAGAGGCTGTTAGGTTTTTTTTTTAATTCTTTTTTTTTTTTAACGCCGCCATTGCCAGCGTGGTACGGTGTTGTGTGCCTACCACACCAGCATTGTTGGCGGCGCTGATGCACGTCTTCCATCCCTACAAAGAGGTGAGTGTGCCCGCTATCATCTGCAGGGACGGCAGAAAGATGGGTTTTAATCCTTGCCCAAACCAGCCAGACCAGCAGGGTGTGTGTATTGCCGATCGGCCAGAATGGCAAGGAAAGGGGTTTTTCCTGTCACTCGAACAGAGGGGAGGGTGTAGTGTGCCTGTACCCTCAGCCCGAAATGGCAGGCTGCGCAGATGTGCTTGAGTGGGACGGAGTGGAAGGGTGTTGTGTGCCGACCACATCCGTCACCACCGCCAGCTGTGAATACTGCGGTCTCGGATAGTCCTCACTGACCACAGTACCACCACCCTCGCAAATAATGTTTTTTTTTTCCTGACTAGAGAACCCCTAAGATCCATCCCCCGTGGATCATGGTATGTCTCTCAAACCAGGAAGGAGAGTTCATAAACATCATGCCAAAATATTCTATAATACTCTCCGAAACAAATAATTTAGTATATATTAACCGTCAATGATAGGCTGTTAGGTCTTTTGATGTCATGTACTAAACGAGCTTGGGATCTGGTGTCTCTTTCTTTAGAATTCTCCGTTATGTTGGGAAAAAATAGGATGCATATTACTAAATTTTGTTTTGAGTTTTCAATTAATTTTAACCAACTTAAAATGAATATTTTTTTTTTTTTACTTTTTTTTTTTTCAGATGAGGATTTTAGATATTTAAATACATTTCTAAACAGAAAAATGTTCTCTATAAAGTCACTAATCTACATTTTGAAATGTCTTCGTTTTACCAAGAATAGGTTGGAAACTTGAGGCTCCGAAAGATCTTTAAGCCCTAGGAGTGAGATAGTGGGGGGAAAGACGATCGGTAAACGAACGGAGCGCTGATACGACAAGCCAGAGCCCTATCTAGGCGGTAGACAAGAGGAGGGGGTAGGGTAAGAAGAAAAGAGCCCTACATGCCTGTAGACAGGAGGGGTAGCAGTACGACAGGGCAGAGCCTTACAAGGGCCGTAGATAGGAGTAGAACGACAGGTCAGAGCCTTACAAGGGCCGTAGATAGGAGTAGAACGACAGGGCAGAGCCTTGCAAGGGCCGTAGATAGGAGTAGAACGACAGGGCAGAGCCTTACAAGGGCTGTAGATAGGAGTAGAACGACAGGGCAGAGCCTTACAAAGGCCGAACATAGGAGTAGAACGACAGGGCAGAGCCTTACAAGGGCCGTAGTTAGGAGTAGAACGACAGGGCAGAGTCTTACAAGGGCCGTAGATAGGAGTAGAACGACAGGGCAGAGCCTTACAAAGGCCGTAGATAGGAGTAGAACGACAGGGCAGTGCCTTGCGTGGAATTATAAGAGCCTTTCTAGTAGACAGGCAAAATGAGCGTCTTCCAATTGCCCCCAAAATCTAAATGGGTCAAAGTTTATCATTGCGAGGCCCTGTCTGGGAGCGAAAAATGAAAAGCTAATATAAAGGCGCGATGGTAATAAAATTTGATGTTACTAAATAAAGAATATTGTATTGTCGCATGAATGCGAAATTTCAAAGAAATTGAGTGATGAAAAGGGATTTAGAAATCAATTATAGAACTCCATACAGACCAATATATATATATATATGTACAAATAGACAGAGCGTACTTAGAAAAATCGTATAAAAAAGACGATGCCAGTGAATGTAAAAAAAGTACGATTGATAAGCACTTTCAGTTCCCACGGTTTCTAAATATCAATAGTCAGATTATTGCTGTTGGTTTTATGAAATGAAGCAAAATCTAATTTTAGAAAGAAAAAATAATGGTATTTAAAAGTACAAGAAGTAAGGTAATTATTGTTTTGACATTAAACTGATTTTTTTACGATCAGATTTTTACATCGAACTTAGCACAATAAATCTTTTCTATAATCTGGGTCTATTATAAAATATGATCTGACGAATCCTACGCGTAATGAACTTTTTAACTGCAAATGTAAATACACAACAGAAGGTCTTTTGAATAGATATTTATAGCAAATGAGTCTGAAGTTATAAATACCGAACTTTCCCTATGTATAAGCACCCCCTTTATATAAGCCCCCCCCCCCCCCCCATTTTTGGAATGTGAATTTTTGAAAAAAATATTTTATTAGAGAAACAAGTTATAAAGAAAGAAAATTTACAAAGAAACGAAATTCAAGATTCATAATAATCACTCATATACTCATCATCACTGTCTTTTTGGGCTTGAAAATTCTGGGAAAAAGGGGTGGCTTATACATGGGGACATACGGTACATTATTTGGACCAGTCCACCACAGCATCAGATGTTTGCGACTCTATCTGATATTGGCTCCTTCGGCAATTATTCTGCAGGTATTCCATATGACAGCACCCCCCTACACCACCCATACCCTAATGAAAAAAACAAACAAACATAAAAAGTCTACTGACACGAAACCGATATGTTTGTGAAGAGCCCCCATTTACAAGTGAACAGGGTGAATACGACTATCACAATATACTTAGCAACTAACACCAACAACAATAATAGAGGTTATTTAAAAAAAAATGTATTCTTTTCTTGAACTGCAACATCCGTCACTACGTCGCACCTTTTTCTACTTCCGTTCAACATAAACATTCATTTAGTGCACTGTCATAGGCATTACCCTGTGACAACGACCCCGATATTAACGTAAACACGCAATAATCACGTAGAATCAAAATATATTTATAATTGGACACACGGGGAGACATTAAACTAAATACAAAATACCAAAAATACGTAATTTCTTTTTTTTATCGACCTACAGTCGCAATGTAAACAGAACTTTAGCATCTTCTACATCAGTGTCTCCCTAAGTGTGGTACTTGTACCTCAGGGCAGGCCCACCGATAGAAATTTCGGGCCTCTGGGCATGGGCTGTCACGCCACCACCCCTCCCCTTCACCGTACTGATAATAATATTTTCAAAAAATTAATTGGCCAGCTCAGTCCGGGCCCCTAAAAATCGTCCCAAAACACGCTGGGCCCATGGTCATTTGCCACGCCACCCCACCCACCCCCACTCTCGGCGGCATTGCCTCAGGGGCTACGCAAAGAATTTTACCGAGGTACGCGCCGCTTCGAACAGATAACTTTGGGGTAAACACGCACGGCTAATACGAAAACAATAAAATGAGGGCAAACCAGGACGTAAGAGTGACATATATATATATAAGTTGTTTTTTATATTTCTTACTAGGGGGTATTCAGTATTACCAAAATCAAAAATTAGGTACAGAGATATTGAACGTTTGGGAAACACAATTTTCTACAGAAAATAACGAAGCCATTCTAAAACTAGAAGCTAAAATTCCAAATTAACTCACATACACCAACACACAAACTCACACACACCCACACACAAACACACACGAGAAAAAAAAATGGACATAAAACTAGTAATAAACTGCTTCCTTCGTCTTCCCGTGGCGCCTCCCTATAATTGTGCGTTAATTCGTCCTCTTCCCACCACTTCTTGAGATAGAGCATCATACCCTGTGATGACAGAGGGGGGGGGGACGGGCTATGTAGCAAGAGGGAAAAAGATATATCTCTCTGACCACGGCAATAGAAACTAATAACATGGAAGCGGAAAAATCCAAGGAAAAAAAAAAGAAATTAGACAGACACACACAAAGAAGCTAGAAGAACGTCATCATTAAATAGAGTAAAAGATAGAAAATAAATTTAAAAAAGAAAATAGCTTTATATATTTATAAATGTCTTGTTACAAAAAAAATAATAAATACAGCATTTATAAATGGCATATTTAGATTAGTCATGCATGCCATGTACACGAAACAGCAGCCAAAATCGAAGAAGTCGTTCAGTAAATGGAAAATACGTGTAAGTGTTTGAAACATTAAGATATATATATATATATATATAGAATATACGTATGATTCCTCGTTTTTGATAGATATAAAGGATGTGGTGGGGGGGGGATGGGAAATGGGTTGATGTCGCTATAAAAAAGTGTGTGGGAGTGTTTCTTTCGGAGATGTCGTAAATTTGTTATTATTGATGACATCGATTTCATTTTTTATTCTTTGCATTTTTTTTATTTTCATTATGTAGTGGGATTTTTCTTAGAGGGTTGCGCAGACATGCTCTTGTTTGTTTTACCAATCGATGTCGTAATGGTAACCGTGCCCTGCGGTTACATTATCGGCGCCTGAAGTTTATATATATATATATGGGGTTGTAAAGATAAAGACGTTTTTGTTTTGTTTTTTACTTTTTCAGCAAAACGAATTTTCATTCCCCGGCGGAATTGAAAAAAAGTTTTATGGACACAGATCTTGAAATACCGTGAAGTATTAACACTGACATTTTGTGGTGTGAGACGTTTACTGTTTCTTACGCTTGACGCATCAAAATAGACAAGGGAAATGAAGAAAACAAAACAGAAAAGAGTTACTAGGCTTATAAGAATGAAAGAAAACAAATGGCTGGGATAAGAGTTATTTATTACATTGATATTATGTAGGCGGTGTTCAGCGGGATGTGATAAAAGTGATACATTTCATTGATATAATGTAGGCGGTGTTCAGTGGGCTAGGATAAAAGTGATACATTTCAATGACATTATGTAGGCGGTGTTCAGCGGGAGGTGATAAAAGTGATACATTTCAATGACATTATGTAGGCGGTGTTCAGCGGAATGTGATAAAAGTGATACATTTCATAGATATAATGTAGGCGGTGTACAGCATGATGTGACAAAAGTGATACATTTCATAGATATAATGTAGGCGTTGTTCAGCGGAATGTGATAAAAGTGATACATTTCATTGATATAATGTAGGCGGTGTTCAGCGGGATGTGATAAAAGTGATACATTTCATAGATATAATGTAGGCGGTGTACAGCATGATGTGACAAAAGTGATACATTTCATATATATATATGTAGGCGGTGTACAGTGGGATGTGATAAAAGTGATATATTTCATTAATATATAATGAAGTTGGTGTTCAAGGATAATTTGCAATCTCAATTCTCCCTCAATTAAACTTATTTTAAAAACAGGATTAAGTAGCAGAGAGATGGGGGAAAAGGGAAATAGAAGTTGTTCGGTTGTTGTTTTTGTTTTGTCTTTTATATCAGATTCCTTTTTTTTTCCTGTTGATATAAAACTATATTTCATGATTCACTATCCCAGGAGACGTTCGCTCTTCCAGATGTTTGTTCTGTCCATCTCTAGACTTTCTCTGATGTATCAAGTTTTGTCTTGTGGGTGGGTGGGGGGAAGAGGACATAGAGGTTTATCTTGGGAGGGGGAGGGGGTGTTGGGAGAGGGGTTGGGAGAGAGATTTGAGTGGGTTTGTTACGATCAAGATTCTGTGGGAGAGCCCCCATTGGCTGGGAGGGGGAAAGTGAAATTGTGGGAGGGTTCTAATAATTACAGCAAATATCCACAACTTAGATCACTTGTACGTCACATAACTCATTTTTCAGTTGTTTTTTTTTTTTTAAAAACTTAGAAAGACACATTACATTGCAGGGCTGCCAATGGGATATATTTTCAAAACCTAAGCTTAAAAGAAAAAAAAAAAACCTAAGATCTTGGGTGGAAAAACTCAAGCATTGGCAGCCCTGATACATTGAAACAAAATGGAGAAGAAAATAAACTGTGAGAGAGCGTGATGGGTTTAAAAAAAAAAGATTGTCCAAGGGAGATAAATGTTCGCTGTAGCCACACCGCGCGGGCACAAAGGGTTAAAATGTGACTACTTATGTGTCTCTCCGTCTGTGTTTTGATGACTGGTGGAGCAGGGTGTGGGTGGGGGTTTGGGAGGGGGTGTGTAGATGGAACAGTAAATAAATGTTTTTGAATATTATTTTTTATTCAAATAAAAGACATATATTGAATAGATGAAAACCGGGGATGTTTAATATATGGCCGCTTATGATATTGTTCTACAAATGTATAAACGCAGCCCACGAATGATTGGAAAATATACTTACGATAAATGAGTATCACAAAATATTTTTGCATGTTTTGTGATCTCTCCTTCCTGGTCTGAGAGACATACCATGATCCACGGGGGATGGATCATAGGGGTTCTCTAGTCAGGAAAAAAAAACCATTACTTGCGAGGGTGGTGGTACTGTGGTCAATGAGGACTATCCAAGACCGCAGTATTCACAGCTGGCGGAGGTGACGGATGTGGTCGGCACACAACACCCTTCCTCTCCGTCCCACTCAAGCACATCTGCGCAGCCTGCCATTTCGGGCTGAGGGTACAGGCATACTACACCCTCCCCTCTGTCCGAGTGGCAGGAAAAACCCCGTTCCTTGCCTTTCTGGCCGATCGGCAGTACACACACCCTGCTGGTCTGGCAAGTTTGAGCAAGGATTAAAACCCATCTTTCTGCCATCCCTGCAGATGATAGCGGGTACACTCACCCCGCCGCTCTGTAGGCATGGCAGACGTGCATCAGCGCCGCCAACAGTGCTGGTGTGGTAGGCACACTACACCCTACCATGCTGGCAATGGCGGCGTTAAAATAAAGAAAAAAAGAAAAAAAAACTTACGATAAATGATCGGCAGATTATATCATCGTCTATGCTTCCTACTTAGATGTTACATATTACACCCTGGCCCATTACCCCTGGGCCCTTCCCCTCCCTCCCCCCAATTGAGAAAGTCAGGGCATCCTGAAATGTTTACGGCTACTCTTGAGGTATCGCACAAAGTGTTGTCGTACGATACCCTGATTTTTTTTAGGAGGTTGATAAGGAGTTTAATCTTTTTGATAATCTATTCGACCTCATTGATTCCAATAAATATCGAGCATGTGTCTGATCGAAGATTTACCTTTTTTTTAAATATCTGCTTATTGAGTCGGAAGGTACACATAACTACGACATGATTGAAATATGTACATTGTCATGGCTTCAATATAGGGTAATGTACGTATACTAGGTACACGTAATGTGTTTTTACGATAGTGCAATGGCCATGTAGGCACCACGGGAGATATAGCTAGAACTTTACCCATGGCCTGAAATATTCATTGGTCCTCACCGCAGATCGAACCGGGGAGCCTTAGGTCGATAAATTAGCACTAAACCAAACCAACCATCCGTCCCCTCTATATGTGAGGTATAGCACGTGACTTGCAACGTGGATGTCTACGGTTCACATTCTATTAATATCTTTATTTTTGGACGGGTCCGAGTGATATTCTCACGCCCGAGGTTAGACAGCTTTGAATGAAATAGTGTCGCCAGGATTGTGTACTAACAACACAATGCCTAAGCTAAGTGGCGGATGGATACAGCACTAATTGTACAATCCAGTTTCATACCCTAGCTACCAGAAATAGTTCAACTGGACTTTTTTTTTTTAAAAATAAACGCTAAAAATATTATAATGTTTCGAAAAATGGGTTAAATGAAAAATCTCTTTAGCGGTTGGGCTCATACAGTAGAAAACTGTTCAGCTGTTTTATTCAATGTAAAATACGCAGTTCTCAAACCGAATTTTTCGGACACCAAATTATTCGTGTATCATGCTTTCCAAAAACTGAACGACCAGCGATCGTTTCACAGTTTCAGGGTTTCTTGCTTTAGATTTAAGCCAGCTTGTTAAGCATGTATTTGCGAATGTGATATTGAACCATTTAGTTAAAGAGGTACAGATATATCTGCCAGAACAGATGGTTGGAGCTAAGTAAATATTTCTTTTCTTAGTATTTTTGATTATTTTAGTTTTTGGGTGTCTTTCCTTGGATCTTAGGCGACGAGATAAATTTAGGAACGAAGATCTCTTGCAGCTGGCAAACCAAGATCCCATAGATCTACAAGTGTCCAGGAGGAAATAGAGATGGGTCGGCAACTCGCTTAGGAAGCCTCACAGAAGACATCAAGAAAATGGCACTGCAATGGAACCCTCAGTGCCAAATAAAGGTCGACTGCCTAAAGAACACTTGGCGAAGGACTTGCGAGCAGGAGATGTAAAGATGCAAACAGACATGAGGGGGAATGAAGGATGTCTGCCAAAACAGAGTGCGCTGGAGAGTAATGTGTGAAATGCCTGTTTGGATAATATGAAATCTTTTAGATCCAAAAAAACCACTCCAGTGACGGTCTTTATGGTGCCCCTCTTTTATCCCCACCTTAGCCGATAGTGCAATGGCCATAGTGGCACCACGGGAGATAGCCATGACCTGAAAATTTTCCATGCTCCTCATCTGAGATCAAACCAGGTACCTTCAGGTCAACAGTAGAGCGCTTTACGGCACGACCATCCGTCCCCCTCCTGGAGAGTGGTTGCAGGGGCCATTTGATGCGCTGGGAGTTCAAGGAATTAAGTAAAAGTAATTCAAGTGTCTTCCGTGCATGCTGAATAGGCCTACTAGTGTTAATATCTCAGCCCGTTTCATTTTTTTTTTGTTGGCTTTTAGAGGGAAGTAGGTATATGTGTAACAATAAAAAAAGAAATTTATGATTTTTATTTATCTTTTTAAATCAAATGTTTGAATCTTTTTTTGAATTATGTTTGTCTGTGTGTGTGTGTGTGTGTGTGTTTTTGTATATTATTTTTTGTCATTTTTTTTTTTGAAAATTAAATTTAAAAATTACTCGAAAATTTATTTTTTTATTTTGCTTTAGTCCTAACTTCATTTGTTGAAATATAGTGATCACCTAACATTGCCTTCTTTCAATTTTCCTATTCACTGAGATCTAGTTTCGTTACATATAGTTATACAATCTTTTACATTGGCTCAAGTTAATTTCCTGCCTGTGCCACAATAACATTTTGAAAAAACCCTGGCAAAATTTGACGGCTTTGGAAGTGGATCATATTAATCTTCTTTTAAAATACAAAATCAACAGCCTTCAAGTAAAAAAAAAAATGCATTATTTGGGCATACAATAATTGTATAATGTTTGCATTTCCCAATATCTAAATACAGATTAATGTACATTAAAAAAAATAATGATTAAAAAAAGTTTCATATTTATTTTTCCTAATGTTGGCTATATAAATATATAAGATAATTATTGTAATCTGGAGTTAAGATCTTTAAACTTGATAATCTAAGAGAGTTATATGTTATCAAAAAACTAATTTTCTATCTATTTTAGACTTTATCTAGCCCAAAAACTTATTCTTTTATTTATAGCAACTATGTTGAATTATCTCATGGTTTATATCAAGTATGTTGAACTATCTCATGATTTATATCATATATGTTGAACTATCTCATGGTTTATATCAAGTATGTTGAACTATCTCATGGTTTATATCAAGTATGTTGAACTATCTCATGGTTTATATCAAGTATGTTGAACTATCTCATGGTTTATATCAAGTATGTTGAACTAACTCATGGTTTATATCAAATATGTTGAATTATCTCATGGTTTATATCAAGTATGTTGACTTATCTCATGGTTTATATCAAGTATGTCGAATTATCTCATGGCTTATATCAAGTATGTTGAACTATCTCATGGTTTATATCAATTATGTTGAATTATCTCATGGTTTATATCAAGTATGTTGAACTCTCTCATGGTTTATATCAAGTATGTTGAATTATCTCATGGTTTATATCAAGTATGTTGAATTATCTCATGGTTTATATCAAGTATGTTGAATTATCTCATGGTTTATAGCAACTATGTTGAATTATCTCATGGCTTATATCAAGTATGTTGAACTATCTCATGGTTTATATCAAGTATGTTGAACTATCTCATGGTTTATATCAAGTATGTTGAACTATCTCATGGTTTATATCAAGTATGTTGAATTATCTCATGGTTTATATCAAGAATGTTGAACTATCTCATGGTTTATATCAAGTATGTTGACTTATCTCACGGTTTATATCAAGTATGTTGAACTATCTCATGGTTTATATCAAGTATGTTGACTTATCTCACGGTTTATATCAAGTATGTTGAACTATCTCACGGTTTATATCAAGTATGTTGAACTATCTCATGGTTTATAGCAAGTATGTTGAACTATCTCATGGTTTATATCAAGTATGTTGAACTATCTCATGGTTTATATCAAGTATGTTGAACTATCTCATGGTTTATATAAAGTATGTTGAACTATCTCATGGTTTATATCAAGTATGTTGACTTATCTCACGGTTTATATCAAGTATGTTGAACTATCTCATGGTTTATATCAAGTATGTTGAATTATCTCACCGTTTATATCAAGTATGTTGAACTATCTCACGGTTTTTATCAAGTATGTTGAACTATCTCATGGTTTATAGCAACTATGTTGAATTATCTCATGGCTTATATCAAGTATGTTGAACTATCTCATGGTTTATATCAAGTATGTTGAATTATCTCATGGTTTGTATCAAGTATGTTGAATTATCTCATGGTTTATATCAAGTATGTTGAACTCTCTCATGGTTTATATCAAGTATGTTGAACTATCTCATGGTTTATATCAAGTATGTTAAACTATCTCATGGTTTATAACAAGTATGTTGAACTATCTCATGGTTTATATCAAATATGTTGAACTATCTCATGGTTTATATCAAATATGTTGAACTATCTCATGGTTTATATCAAGAATGTTGAACTATCTCATGGTTTATATCAAGTATGTTGAATTATCTCACGGTTTGTATCAAGTATGTTGAACTATCTCACGGTTTATATCAAGTATGTTGAACTATCTCATGGTTTATATCAAGTATGTTGAATTATCTCATGGTTTATATCAAGTATGTTGAACTATCTCATGGTTTATATCAAGTATGTTGAACTATCTCATGGTTTATATCAAGAATGTTGAACTATCTCATGGTTTATATCAAGTATGTTGAATTACCTCACGGTTTGTATCAAGTATGTTGAACTATCTCACGGTTTATATCAAGTATGTTGAACTATCTCATGGTTTATATCAAGTATGTTGAATTATCTCATGGTTTATATCAAGTATGTTGAACTATCTCATGGTTTATATCAAGTATGTTGAACTATCTCATGGTTTATATCAAGAATGTTGAACTATCTCATGGTTTATATCAAGTATGTTGACTTATCTCATGGTTTATATCAAGTATGTTGAACTATCTCATGGTTTATATCAAGAATGTTGAACTATCTCATGGTTTATATCAAGTATGTTGAACTCTCTCATGGTTTATATCAAGTATGTTGAACTATCTCACGGTTTATATCAAGTATATTGAACTATCTCATGGTTTATAGCAACTATGTTGAATTATCTCATGGCTTATATCAAGTATGTTGAACTATCTCATGGTTTATATCAAGTATGTTGAATTATTTCATGGTTTGTATCAAGTATGTTGAAATATCTCATGGTTTATATCAAGTATGTTGACTTATCTCATGGTTTATATCAAGTATGTTGAACTATCTCATGGTTTATATCAAGTATGTTGAACTATCTCATGGTTTATATCAAGTATGTTGAACTATCTCATGTTTTATATCAAGTATGTTGAACTATCTCATAGTTTAAAGTCATTTCCAGATGTTTTTTTTTATCTTAGCGAAGATTATGCATTGTCCATGTTTCTCAAAGGACAGTCGGAATGAGACTGTCTTTACCGCACCCTACCCCATCCATTCAACCTGTGACAGTAGTAAAACATTATTAAATTATTTACAAATTAATGTGTTCCAAACTTTTATGGGTAAAGATGACAAAGTGTCAACAAATATCGTACATAATATACAATACATTGGATGGTGTTAAACTCGTATCTTACAGAATGTACAATACATAGTTCGTTGGACGGTGTTAAACTCGTATTTTACATAATGTACAATACATAGTTCATTGAACGGTGCTAAACTCGTATCATACATAATGTACAATAAATAGTTCATTGAACGGTTCTATCTTATCCTTAATTTCATTTTGTCTCTTCTTGGTTGGGGTTTGTATTAAATATTCGAATTGACACCAAGGACTGGAATGTTAGCTGTCGGAGATAATTTTACTGACAGGTTTGTCTTAGAGTCTTCTTTTTTAAATCCCCTTGAGTCGTTGATATATGTGATAACAAAAGGGAAATGATGTAGTTGTTGATATATGTGATAACAAAAGGGAAATGATGTAGTTGTTGATATCTGTGATAACAAAAGGGAAATGATGTAGTTGTTGATATCTGTGATAACAAAAGGGAAATAATGTAGTTGTTGATATCTGTGATAACAAAAGGGAAATGATGTAGTTGTTGATATCTGTGATAACAAAAGTGAAATAATGTAGTTGTTGATATATGTGATAACATAAGGGAAATAATGTCGTTGTTGATATCTGTGATAACAAAAGGGAAACGATGTGGTTATTGATATCTGTGATAACAAAAGGGAAACGATGTAGTTGTTGATTTCTGTGATAACAAAAGGGAAATGATGTAGTTGTTGATACCTGTGATAACAAAAGGGAAATAATGTAGTTATTGATATATGTGATAACAAAAGGGAAATGATGTAGTTGTTGATATCTGTGATAACATAAGGGAAATGATGTAGTTGTTGATATATGTGATAACAAAAGGGAAATGATTTAGTTGTTGATATATGTGATAACAAAAGAGAAATGATGTAGTTGTTGATATATGTGATAACAAAAAGGAAATAATATAGTTGTTGATATCTGTGATAACCTGCCGTTTTTTTAATGGTTTATAAATTAGTTTTATACTGTATTAGATTTATACTTTTTTACAAGAAACATGACATTTCACTTTTGAAAAAAAGAACAGTTTGATAAATTTATTACAACCAACGACTAGCTAGTGCACTTCTGGCATATGTAGAAGATTATAATTATTTAAAAAATATAGGGTCTATAAAGTATGTATAGGATCTCACTTTATCTATAGGTGCAAGGTTCAAACACCACTTTTAATTTGTTTAGTTTCATTACCTTTCTAAATGTTTTAAATACTTACAACAATGTTTAATATCAAATTTAAAAAACTTGACTTTTGTGTGTCTTGTCTACCGCAGAAGCGACCAAGGCTGTATTTAATATTGTTGTATGTACATGTTCAATTCTCGTGTGTGATAAAAATTGTGTAAAGCTATTCCACAATTCAAGCAAGAAACATTGCAGCTGCCAACCACCATTAAGCAAAAATAAAAATTAATAAAAAATATATAACAAAAAAAAATGTACACACTCCCTCCCCGCCCAAATTGCTTCCCTCCCATTTCAGTTCAGATTTACTACCTCGTCTGACTTCAACCTAGAGTCAAAGACTGCTCACTTTGTTAATTCACGCTGGGTGACTTCTGATACTAATGTCCATTTCCGAATCACTTTCTCTCTCTATGTATCTAATTATTTCTATCTTTCTCTTAATCTATCTCTTCTCTACGTCTCTTTCTCTCTTTCTCTCTCTCTCTCTCTCTCTCTCTCTCTCTCTCTCTTGCATGTCGAAATCTATCTATCTATCTATCTTTCTCTCGTTCTCTCTCTTCCCCCCCCCCTCTCGCTTGTATGTCGCTTTCTATCCATCTATCTCTCTATCTCTCTCTCTCTCTCTTTCTCTCCAATGTTAGTTTTACCCACGTTCTTTACTCAATGTTTTTTTTATTCAAAGTCTGTTATTTTCCTTCTTTCTAATGCACTATCTCTCTCTCCCTCTTGTCTATCTCTGTTATCCCCCCATCCCCTTCCTATTCCCTTACCAATCTTCTTTTACCTTCTTCTCTCACTCCTGCCTCATACACAATTCTTTAATCACTTTAGGCATGTCGGCGAAAACAAAGAACAAAAACACCAATTTTTTTTTTCCCCTCTTGTCAAATCTTTTCACCACAGCGAATAATGGTTTTAAAATTTCTCCGCTGCTGTATGCCATAGTGGCCTGTCACCAACCCCCACACCCAAACCCACCACGCCCTGCTCCCCTGCACGCACTATATTACGCCCGCTCTTAGTTACCCCCCTCCCGAACCCTTCCCTTATATTGCAGTGTCTGCCTTGTCGTATTATGATCATTGTTGTATGTTTTCTTCCACAAATTATGATCAGATATGAAATCCATAACAAATGAAGACGTCGGGCAAAGCGCCATAAAAAACCCATCTTATCTTTGATCAGATCTTCTTCCCATGAAAACCAGATCTGTCGCAGAGGTTAAGATAGTTTTTGAAATTGAACTTGACAAAAATTTTGAGATTTCTGTGAATTTCGTTTTTTTCTTACTTTTATTTTACCAGATACTTGTTTTTTTTTTGTTTGTTTTTTTTTTTGAACTTGTAATATGTTCTGGAAAGTTTTCATTCCTGTATTGTAGGTTTTAAACATGGCTGGCTTTTAAACTTCTGCTCTGGACTAGAGCTATTTTTTGTGTGTGTTTGTTGAGAAATACGTATTGGGAACACATTACACCCTTCTGACACCTTAGAGTCCAATGGTTCCAAGGATCAAGGTATAGACACTATATCCTAATGCCTAAACGTGCTCCTAGGATCTAGGTATAGAAACCATATCCTAATCCCTAAATGTGCTCCTAGGATCAAGGTATAGGCACTATCCTAATCCCTAAAAGTTGTCCTATTATCAAGAGGTCAACTCCTCATCCCACTCTATCAATCTAGCCAATTGGTAATACTACAATAACAAAAAAAAGTAGCTCAAATTCACTTCTCAACTGGTCAAACGAAACATTGATTCCCCCCTCTCTTAGTCCATTATCAAAATAAACAAAGGATGGGTCTAGTTAAAAAATGGACAAACTGTTTTGTGGAAACGATCGTTTCCCTTCCCATTTTCAATATCAAATATACAACTGCTATCACATTAGCCTGGAAATTTGCACCCTTACCCCATCTCATATCCCTGACCTCTGAACCTCACAGCAGAGAGAGAGGACATCAAAGTGTTCACCTACACAGTCCTTTACGGAATATCCAAAAGGAATTGAAGCCCCTTCACTCCCCCCCCCCCATAATATTTTTTCCCCCTTTTGGCGTCTGTCCACAAAAATATTTTCTTTAGCGTTTGTCAGTATCGTGGTAAGTGCTTGCTTCAATTATGAGCAGAATCTGAGGGTAGCGAGAAAAAGAAACAGTAAGTAAAGGGGGCAGGGGGGGGAGGCGGGCTGGATGGGGGACAAAAATGAAGGGACGTATGGACGGAGAGAAGTTACACAAACACACACACACACACACACTTTCACACACTTATACTTTGCATGGGTGTCTCGTGTGGGAGAGGATATAGAACCCGCAATGCCTCCTACAATAGAAGGCCATCGGTAGAACATGAGCTTTAGAGACTTGACGAGGTACACGAAGAGGGAGGGGGGGCGGTCTGCGGGGGGGGGAAATAGGTTAAGTTGTTTTTTAAAGGGATTAGGGTTGTGGGTAACGGTTTGGAATGAGAAGGGCCAGAGTGAGCACTTCACATTAAATATTGATACAAGGAATGAATGACTTTTTTTTTTTGCCTTTCATGCGGTGCGAACGTGAGAGAGAGCCACTACATCCGTGGCCCGAGTGTTTGTTTTGCAGCAAGTGGGCCGCCGCCATGAAGGTGGGCGATGCGAGGTGAAGAAAAAAAAAATTAAAAATTAGAAAGTTGTTTGTCTTTAACAGCCGGATATTCAGAGAACACAGAGGCGGGGTTGGAGAGAGAGAGAGAGAGAGAGAGAGAGAGGGAGAGAGAGGGAGAGAGAGGGAGAGACAGTATCACGCCCACACCGAAAATCATTATAAAATTGGCTGCTAATTACATTTTTCGGAAATACGGAGAAATACCCAAGATAAAATAGATGAGATTGAATGCTGAACTAAAGGTTGAGGTGGTGGGTGGGGGGGAGGAATGTAAGACAAAATGTTGAACTAATGGAATGTACAGTAAGACTTGTTTGTTATAGGTCATTCCTCTTGTAGCGACACTTACAATTTATTTACTACTAGATCAAAGGCCTGGTACCCGTACCGGCGAGTGACTCTTTATAATTGAGTTGTTTCCCTTTGACCATCTTTACGAATTCCCCAGTCTATTTTTAGCCAAGCAAGAGTTCACTTCCCTTGAGTGAGACTATTTTTAGAAAGCGGAAGGGATATGTATTAGATAAGCCGGACATTGCAATAAGTCATATAATGTTTCTTCTAAACATCAAACATCCATCACTCGAGAATGCGGTACGATTGCATTAATACCTTTCTTTTTGTTTGTTTATTACATTTTAATGAATGTAGTGTTATTTTCGAAAAGTAATTTTCTTAAACATTTGAACAACTTCCACAAAAAAAATGAGATAAAAGGGTGAAATTTATACCATACTAATTAAACATATTTTGATAGCTTTGTCAAATTAACAATGTCTAAAAAATATACGACCTTACACGGCGGATTGGCTTGACGAATAAAACAATATTTAAATCATCCAAACTTGCACCAATGTCATTAAGATTGGCTACATACCCCAGTCCTGCACTCTGTAGAACGATATGACGAACATGTTATAACAATTAGTTTTGCCGGTTTAACCAGGATCCGTATAGTCGAATAAGTGTATAAGAAATCATTTTTAAGTTTAGACTGATACGGTAATATCTAGAATTTCAAATGTATTACAGAGTAAAATAACAAAAACTTGAAATTTTTTTTTCATCTCTTTGTCGATCTCTTGTTTGTTTGTTTTGTTTTGATTTTTTTTTTTTAATTTATGAGTACAAAAGTTCTTCCCCTTTTTTTTTTAGAATTTCCGTTCAGTAGAGTTAAAGAGTTGTGAGAAGTTCAGGTAACTCGCATGTTTTGACAAGGGAAGCTCTCCACCATCAAGAATTGATGACGCTATTTGACCACAGACCGCGGGATAAATCCTAAGGAAACAAGAACTAATGTCGTGTCGGCATCGCGTCTCATTCGGCCTGGGATTTACCGGAGAAGACCTACCCTACACAGAATCGTTCATTGGATGGATCCACCAGCATTGAACACGTGATATTTGGAGACCCCGTGGGGGGAGGGAGAGAGTTAGAGCTATTCCTATTGAGTCTATTGCTCAAGGAAATATTGGTGGAACAATGAAATTAGCAGTCATGGGGGTGGGGACTGGGGGAAGGGGGGGGAGGGTAAAAGGGATTTCATCTAGTGACGCAATTTTGTTTTTTTTTCCCTGTGTGGTATAATACAACACGCGTTTAGATTTTCCTCACAACAAAAAAAAATATTTTAAAAAAGTGTAATAATGGTATATTAATATGTAGGTCTGTTTTAATTTCCATATTGACATTTTGAAAAAGCTCATAATGCTGAACAGCAAAAAATGAATATGAGATATTTTTTGTCCTATTTCTTATGTTGAAATCTTAATTCTTAAACTCCTGTATATCGCTGATTCTTCTATAAAAATGAATTGTGTAGGCAGGGGAGATTACAAATTAAAAACCCCACAATTATTATTTTTTCAGTTTTACTTTCTATATAGAATATATTAATTACAGAACGTCTGATAATGATACTGTAGTATTAATTTCGTGAACATGTAACGACTTGTTAAAACAGATATAACGTGTAGCCCATATAATTGTTCACATCTTAAATTTTCATCTAATACACCCACTAGATGTATTCCTGGGTATATTTAGAAAAATAGTAAATAGATAGCCAGTCGGGTATAGATGTGCAAAACAAATAAGCATCTATTTTGCTGATATCAACATACTTGTGTATTAATGTTGCGAAATACAAGCATATTGTGAAGACACAATTAGATGTATAATATATAAAAATATTGTGAAGACACTCTAAGATTTAAAGAAATATATGCAAAATTATCTCTGTTCCCGTTAATAATATAAATACTTTAAATACTTTGGATTACTAAAATAATATATTTCAGTTAATATGAAGGTAGACAGTTAGTCTTTTGTTCAAGTAGAAGTTCGTTAACTCACTAGGGTTCGAAGTCGCGTAACGTTACGCGTAAGTTACCGTAAATTACGCGTAATTTACGGTAACGTAATTTTGGAAAATAACGCGTAAATTACGGTAATTTTAAAATGCATATTTGACGGCCATTTTTAATTGTTTCTGTCGCAATTCGTTGTGTTAACAGTGGCGATTAATTAATTACAGTGATTAGGAGTACCATCTACATAAGGCCATAAGCCTAAACCGGAAGTATTCGTTTGGTAAAACAGCGTAAACCGCACAGTATATTGTTTGTTTTAATCGTTTCAGTAAACATAATAAAATAAATATTTTCAATAAGGAAGCCAAAGTCTGGTTAAAAATAAGACAAATTCATAAGAATTTTCGATTAAGTACACATATAACTCACACATAAGGAAATGTTTTTTTTAGAAAACGTTATGGAACTCGATTAATTACAAATCTAATATCAGTTAATAGCTGATTAATCTGATTAATGTAGTATGCTAGTCTGATGCGTTTTTTTATGTGCAGTTTTCTACAATATGAATTTGATTGTTTTTAAATCTTGAATATAATCGAAATGATACACAGAATGGATTTTAAAAGAAAAAGTACAGTGTAATATTGTTGTAGATGTAACCAAATTTGTAAATGAAATATATTTATTGCAGATGATATGATATCTCTCAAAATTTATGAATTGGCATTTTGGTGAAAAAAAATTAATTGTAAAGGAGGAGATGGTAAAGTTAATGTAAGCAGCGAAAGACAAAAACACGTATTTTAATTATGGCCTTACCTGCTATTTAATAAAATAACCACAATGTGAGTTTGAGTTTTGATCCAGAAATATTTAAAAAAACAAAAAACATTTTAATAACATTTTAAGCGAAAAAAAGAAACATTTGGTGTTCATTAGAAGGTTTTCGTGATATATTAATCAAATATTTGATTAAATCTTAATACACATTTAGAAATACAGGTGTTTTTAGACTTCATAAACTGAAACTAAATACGAAGATTAAAAAAAATAGCACTTATACAAAAGGCAATTTAGCAGCTCATGTTGGTTTATATTACCCGCATTACCAAATGATGCTTGTTTAGTAATGTTGATGTTCAGAGCTGCATACTTTGAGGCTGTAATTGTAAGTGTCCTTCTGAATGATCCCATCGTCCAGATCTGGCTTGAATTCATTTCATGATAGGTCTACCCCCTCCCCCCACATCCCCGTTTCCCATACACACAGATATAGAATTGTAAATTTAGCTTCTGTATCTACAGAGATCCTAGCATGACTGAAGCTTTACAGAGTGGACTGTAATGTCGTACTGTAAAAAGGCGTATGATGATAAAAGGCTGATGTGTTGTTGGCGGAAGCAGAATGCATGACTGTGATCAAAGGCTCCCATAACCCTGTATCCCATCCCAACCTAGCCCCAACCCCTCCACACCTAGCCCCACAGCATAAACAGTTCGATGGGCACAAACAACAGATGGGAGAACAATAAATGAAACGGACATGGGTATAGTCAACTCTAAATGAACTTATTTGTTCATGAAACAAACATGATATATGACTAATTAATTAAATAGGCAATGACTGACGCCTCATTTCATTGTTAAGTTGAATAAAAATTTATTTCCAATAAAAAAAAAGGTAAAATAATAGAAAGTAATTTTTGATACTTCTCTATCATGTATGCTTGGAAAAATCAAAACTATTTTATTTCCCAGCAGTGCTGGGCTAAGGATGTGCTGATAACATGGGGCTGGGAGCAAAGGGCTGGGAACAGGGGCTGGAAACAGGAGGCTGGAAATACATGAATGGGAACAGGAGGGCTGGGAAGAGAGGTGCTGGGAGCAAGGAGCAGGGGTATGGGAACAGGGGCTGGGAACACGGTGGTGGGAATAGGGGGCTGGGAACAGGAGGCTGGTAATAAAGGGATGGGAACAGGAGCTGGAAACACGGCGGTGGAAAATGGGGCTGGGAAAAGGGGGCTGGGAACAAGTTAAATACGTCTCGGGCTGAAAATAAGTTATGCAAACTGTTATTGTTTTGTTTGTTTGTTTTTTTTTGTTGTCTTATATTTCAAATTTCTGGTCAGAGTGAGATGTGTCAACCATTTATGGGACGGTTTTGTGATGATCGATTGTACAATGGCCACGGTGTCACCACGAGAGACATTGGTATGGGGTGGGGGCTAACAGATGCAGGTCCAGCTACAACAAAAGCGCAATCCCGCCACCCCGTGTTCTATTTTCACCTATGGTGGATTGTACTATATGGTGTGAATTGTACTATATGGTGTGGATTGTACTATATGGTGTGGATTGAACTATATGGCGTGGATTGTAATAAATAGAGTGGATTGTACTAGATGGTGTGGATTGTACTATATGGTGTGGATTGTAATATATGGTGTGGATTGTACTATATGGTGTGGATTGTACTATCTAGTGTAGATTGTACTATATGGTGTGGATTGTACTATATCGTGTGGAATGTACTATCTGGAGTAGATTGTACTATATGGTGTGGATTGTACTATGTCGTGTGGAATGTACTGCCTGGAGTAGATTGCACTATATGGTGTAGATTGCACTACCTGAAGTAGATTGTTCTGCCTGGAGAAGATTGCAGTAGCAGGCTTAAAGCTTTGAGTCTAAGGTTTCAATCATATATACGTCATCAGCCCTTCGGGATAGCCTTTCAACTCATAAATTGTTATTTATATATCTGACATACTAAGATGTATGGGTCACTACTCTGTTACTAGAAGAATGAATTACATTACACTTTTGCTGGTTTTTTTATTTAGCCTATTAATTTTTGAACGAGCCAGGTATGATTTATGACAATAAAATGGCAAATAAAGAAAGCTTGATTTTCTCCATTTTATGATTTTTTTTTCACTTGGGTCAGAAAAGACCATTATTATAGACATATAGATGACATATGATATGATCTAGAAAACAATAGGCCAGACTGCAATCATGAAGGGAGTTAAAAAAAGTTAATATTAAAATTAATAACTTTCAGACATACATTAAGAGTTGTCTGTGAGTTTTAAAAAAATATAATTTACAAGGAATAAAAACGTAATCTCTAGTTGTAAATGTAATATTTTCATAAATTAGACTTTAAATGATAATGTTTCTGTAGATAGGAATACGTAGGCTTCAGAATAGAATCTGAGGAACGTGTTGTAGTTGAAGCTCGGTACAAAAAGGTGGTTAATTTTTGGTTTTCATTTTGCAATGCTGGGCTTAAGGGGAACATGGATGATGGGAACAGATGGGCTGGGAACAGATGTGTTGGGAACAGATGGACTGGGTACAGTTTACTGGGAACAGATGGGTTGTGAACAGATGGACTGGGTACAGTTGACTCGGAACAGATGGGTTGGGAACAGATGGACTGGATACAGTTGACTGGGAACAGATGGATTGGGAACAGATGGACTGGGTACAGTTGACTGGGAACAGATGGGCTGGGAATAGATGGGTTGGGAACTTGGGGCTGGAAGGAGGAAACGTACTCAATAAGTTCGGAAGGAATCGATGCGTTTTACACAGAATAATGTCGGGACGGATGGCCGAGTGGTGTGGATACTCGACTGTCGACCTGAGAGTCGTGGGTTCGAACCTTGTTGAGATCCTTGGAATTTTTCTAGGTGAAATTTGGTTCATAGTCGTCCCACAATTCCACCCAGCTTTAAATGGGTACCTGACCTTAGTTGGGGAAGTAAAGGCGAATGGGTGTTGTGCTAACCACACAATCCCTTAATATGTGGAGGTTATACAAACAGATGAATTCTACTCTTCGTCTGCCGTGATGGACCGTTAAAATTAAGGGAACGTTTTTTTTTAAAAATCTCATAACTTAAAGCCATAAAATGTGGATTGCCATGTTTGTCCTATGGTTTATTGTTAGTTGAGAGGTGGGGTGGGGGGATGTGCGCTAAGAGCGGTCTACCTCGAGTACTAATTTACATTTTGACCAAAGCCACTGCAAAATTTACAATGTCTTGATTCAAAATGTTCCATGTCGGTTAGGATGTTGCTGGTGCCAGGGTTTGATCTCTTATGGGAGTAAACAAACAATACGTGGAGCACAGACTGCAGGCAGGTGAATCAAAATGACGTAGAGCATTTTGAAGTGATGCAGTCTCTTCATATGAGGAATCGAATCCGATTCAGTTTAGAGGAGAATCGGTAATTGTGTCGGAATCGGTAATGGTATCGGAATCGGAAATTGTATTGGAATCGGTTATTGTATTGGAATCGGTTAAACTTCAACCAATCACTATTAGCATTTTTTTTGAGTCCCCCTGCTCTGATAGCTTAAATGTAAATGGGATGGGGAAACTCACTTTACAGCACACACACACACACATAAAACAAACCAAATAAATAAACCCACCTCTCTTCCACTCCATTATGAAACGAGATGATGCAGAAAGCATTTCTCTGGTTGAAATCTTCTGTACCCAGTATCTAAAACTTTGATGCTTTTTTTTAAGCCACAAGTACTACAAATGAAAGACATAGAAGGGAGGGCCATTGGATTAGAGTTAATTCAAAGGCGAGTTTCAAAGAAGGTACAACAAGTGGTGTCCAAGTATGCCGCGAGATGAAAATAGAAAAAAAAATGTTTTAATTCAATTGACTTACAGACATTTTTAGTTTAAATCGTATCAATATTTACTTGATTCACGACAATGTTCCATAATAAAAAAAACAAGCAATTAAGCCTGTTCCATTCTGGACACAGGACGTGTTAGCGCATTTTCTTGTTATGTATCAGTACGTATGTTACTTTCAGTAAATATTTGTAAATTTTGGAAATGTTTATAAATTCAATTGTGTAATGCATATATCTGTAAAAAAATATTATAAAGACGTTTCTTTATATTTGAAAAAAAATTATTTTCTCTTAAATCTAACTACAAGTGGTTTGTGGTTACTGAAATAGGACTCATAATTGAAAACATTCGAAATTATAGTCATTTAATCGTCCGAAAACTCCGTCAATTGTTGCATAGCTCTGATACTTTCAATTAAACTCAGAACACAAGCTTACTATTTCATTTGATGAGTTTCTTAAAAATCTTGGTGAAACTTCGTGCTGCAGTATTTCGCACCAAATGAATGGGTTATTCAACGTACAAGGTGTATATATAATATATAAGCCCCTTAGGAGCCCTGAAGCCCGGCCCTCAGAGGTCCTATCGCGAAATGAACTTTTGATGTACACATGGCAGACCAAGACCTACAAAATGATATATACATCATGGGTCTAGGACTTATAGTTGCTGAGATATAGCGCTCCTTTATTAATATAGCTTATATAGTAAAAAACGGTACTAAGGCCCCTTTTACGGCCCTGAAAGTCAGATCGCGAAATGGAAAAAAGGCATTTCTTGGCAGGCCAAGACCTACAAAATGATATATACATCATGGGTCTAGGACTTATAGTTGTTGAGATCTAGGGTGATGAAAGACAGACAGACAAAACGGGGACAATAGAGCATTTTCAAAAAAAAATGCTCTATTAAATATTAACACATTTAGACGCTGCTTTAAAAGAAAAGTAGTTCACTTCTTTCAATATAACTAATTTTCCCGCAAATAATATAATCTAATTAATGCAAAAACAATTCTTTTATGCCTACATTTTACACACACACTCACCCATATATATATATGTATGTATATTTAAGTTTTAATAACCTAAAAATGCTTTTATTGGTAATTTGATCGGTAGACGTATGTATATTCGTTTATTATATTAAGATATTTTATTATTACATTACAAACTGTTCTTTTCTTTTCTTTTTTTTTTTCTTTTTTTTTGGATTTTTAAGTGCATGCAAAAAAAAAGAAAAAAGATATTGCTCACGATCATCTACATAAAAAACACTAATCGTTCTGTGATTCGTTTAAAAGTCGTTATAGATTGTTTGCATTAATTTATTTTTTTTTTTTTAATCCATTTGGAATTGGTTCATTTGTTTTTAGTAATTCGATCAATAAAACAATGTGATACTTTATGATTTTGTAGTAATTAGATTAAATGTGATGTTTTTTTTTTTATTTCTCACGCGTGTAATCTAGTAAGTGAAATAGATAAGATATATATTTTAATTATAGGTTTGTTTTTTTTTGGGTTGAGCTAGGGAAGTTTTGTAAAACTTTTTTTTTTTTTTTAAAGGGAAGAATAGATTTACAGTTTTCATGAGTGCACTCCTGTAGCTATCACATCCAATTAACAGACCCATATATTTTTTTTTAAATGGTGTAATCTTGTAAATTGCTGTAAAATGCAGAATTTGAATTATACAGAATACGCATCGTCAATGTAAATTGGAATTTCCAAAAGCCGGCATTTTTTGCGTGCAATTCTATTCCGTATCAATGTTAGGGTCTGCACCGTGGGTTGCACTATTATGAAGGGAAAATAATACAAGATGCGGGATATTTTATAGCCATTTTCGAGGACTTTTTGAATAGCTCTGCGTGGTAAACATTACATAATAACTGAGGCTATATACAGCCCCGTAGCGTGAAAATTCTAAAGAAGGGGCCAGGCAATAGCGGGGGGGGGGGGCAGGTAATAGATTTTACTAAGTAGAACAAATAATCAGAGGGGGGCAGACAAAACGCAGGGGGGGCCTGGCCCCCTGGCCCCCACACGCTATGAGCCTGGCTATATAATGTACACTCTGGAGTGAAGACAATATATGGGTCCATATTTTTTCAGTAACGCGTTTTCGCACCTTGTCCGTAAAAGGGGTAATTTTGAATCTGACGTACAGAGATGTACTTTTAACCGTTGAGTGCATATATATACCTAAAGGATCTGGGCTATGGTTTGTTACGTTGGTGTGTGTATGAATAACGATGCTAACGAGTGCAGATGTAATAAGTAGCGACAAGTTGTGAGCTGTTAATATAAACAGGAAAAAATTGATGAAGCCATTTGGTGTAGAGGCTTTCTTTTTTATTATTTTGATGAGCTTATTTATTGTTAACCTGATGTAGCGCGAAATGAAAGCAGCTCTCTTTCTCTCTCTCTCTCTCTCTCTCTCTCTCTCTCTCTCTCTCTCTCTCTGTCTTTCCCTCTCGATGTCTCTCTATTTCAAACACACAAATACATACATAATTAAATAATTTGATGGCACCCACAAATTGGCTGCTCAACAGACCATGGCCTATTCCCTGCTGATTGTTTCGGGGGGTTATTCTTTCAGACTAAGGTAATAATAAAAATTTAAAAAAAAAAAGCATTCACGTTGAACAATTTGCTCCACCGGTCATATCCGCCAGAGATTCGGCCACGGCTGGAGGCTCGTCAAAAGACTGGCCGTAGCGTGACCAAAGCGAGGTCCAAAAGCCACACACACACACACACACACAAAATAAACGTGCGCAAAAGTCAATTAGGGAGATGAATAAATTGCTATTAATTAGCTCCTCCATCAACCCAACCTGCCCCTCCCCTCACCTCTCTCAGTCTTCCATATATAGAGCGTTGAATCAGAAGTCCTGGCTTGAAATGAGTAAGAGTTGGGTTTTAGAGGTGGGAGAGGTGATGGGGGTGAGGGGTGGGGGGGGTGAGAGTTCAGTCAACAGGAACGTGTTTTGAAGGTCCGTAACAGAGCAGGAAATAACCAGGGGCTGAGGGGGGTTTGATTGTGGTAATGAGGAGAGGCACTCGAATATGAATTCTGTAATTATCACTTGGGAATAGGTGAAAAACATAAATTACGTATTGTTTGTCATTGTTCTATAGGTCAATGTCGTCATTGAATTGTTGGTAATTGTTGTATAGGTTAGTGCCGTCATTGAATTGTTTGTAATTGTTATATAGTTAGTGCCGCCATTGAATTGTTTGTAATTGTTATATAGTTAGTGCCGTCATTGAATTGTTTGTAATTGTTATATAGTTAGTGCCGCCATTGAATTGTTTGTAATTGTTATATAGGTTAGTGCCGTCCTTGAATTGTTTGTAATTGTTGTATAGGTTAGTACCGTCATTGAACTGTTGGTCACTGTTGTATAGATTAGTGCCGTCAATGAACTGTTGGTCATTGTTGTATAGGCAAGTGCTGTCAATGTACTGATGGTCATTATTGTATAGGTTAGTGCCGTCATTGAATAGTTTGTAATTGTAGTATAGGTTAGTGCCGTCATTGAACTGTTGGTCATTGTTGTATAGGTTAGTGCCGTCATTGAATTGTTTGTAATTGCTGTATACGTTAGTGCCGTCATTGAACTGTTGGTCATTGTTGTATAGGTTATTGCCGTCATTGTTCTCGTGTAAAGTGGTAAAGATAAAACAAACAACAAAGATCGTCAGTGGGCAGCCATGTTGAAATTCGTTGTTTTGTAAGCAAGATAAGCTCGAATGATCCACTGACAATATGAGATTTGTGTGATCTGAAATCGATAGTACAAGTGGCACACAGGTTTTGTGTTTCTCGCTGTGTCAACGAATCTTTATTTCACAGCGAGATTGTATATGTGAGATTGTGTACGTGAGGGTATAACAATGTGCTTGTGTGTGTTTGTTTATCTTCGTTATTGTACGTGTGTATATGTTATTAATTATTGTTAAACCCCCCTGTAAAGATATTGTGTTTATCTCTTTGATTGTGTAAGATCTCTTTTTGTAGCTCTACCATACCCGTGTGTGCAATGGCTAAAGAGGCACCAAGGAAGAAGAAGGTGAATGGACACTCTGGAACTTGAACCCGTAACCTACAGCCAACAGATTGGACTCAGACCAAAGAGCCACCAAGTCACTTGAGATATTTCATATAAGCTTTCCATTTCAAGCTGAACAAAAAAAAAAACCTCTCGTAAAATATTTCATGCACTATACAAACACAAACTAAAACAATTTTCGAGAAATCCCATAAACAGTCACTATTTTGTATAGCCCTACACGTACATATGTGAACAGATTTCTTTCAAAATACTCCAACTTCCTATTATCATAGATATATCAAAGCACTTTTTGTCATTTCGCAATAAACAAAGGCCTTAAGTTTTGCAACTATTTCACAGTTCTATTCATCTACTCACAAAGCACTTCAGGGCATTCTGTTAGTCGTCTGATTCATATATACACATTTTTCTCTGCAAGTGATTTTTTTTGGTCCCCTAAATGGGACGGATAGCCGAGTGGTAGAGATACTTAACTGTCGACTTGAGAGTCATGGGTTCGATCCTCATGGAAATTTTTCCAGGTAAAATTTGTTTAAAAGTCGTCCCACAAGTCCATCCAGCTCGAAATAGTTACCTTGCTTAAGTAGGGGAAGTAAAGGCGGTTGGGCGTTGTGCTAATCACACTATCTCTTCATATGCCGAGGTTATAGAAACATATGAATTCTACACTTCAACTGCCCCGATGGCCTGTTGGTGCTACGGGAGCATTACTTTATATTGCCTATAGAAAATACTAAGCTCGCTCAATAAAATATATTTCTATAAAGTACTTCATGATTTACGCATATGTAACTATTCGATTATCAATATGTTAACCACCATAAGACTTAACTATTATATTCATACATGAAGTTAATGTCCTTCCATCTTTCCTGCGTAATTCGAAAAAGAAATAATTTTTGTTTCTAAAACAAGAATTTTTACTTGCATTACTTTGCGAAGTCAAAATGTGAGAAGTTAATTTTCTGATGGTTTTAAGTAAGACTTTACTTGTTTCCTGAAATTTTTTTAAAGTTTCTTTGTTTTGTGTTGCCTAGACACTTTGAATTGAAGTCAAACGCAACCAATGTATTCTTTCATTATGATGTAAAAAAAAATACATCCTTTCCAAAATAATTGTTACATATTAAGGCGGTCGGCAACATTTTGGAGCACTCGGACCACTAAATTCTTTAGCTTTATTTCCGAGAACCCATAAATTAAGAGGTTTTAGTCCAGATGACCAATGAATATGTGAGTTTATCCCCACGGACCACTCTCTCTCTCTCTTTGAACTCTGTCAGTAATCTGCGGGCTGAGACTTAGTCTCTTAGAGCCCGTGAGATCAGACTTGCTGTGTCTCTCAACACCTGGAGACTGTCATAGAGCCCGATGGCCAGCAAGCTTTCGGACTGGTCCACCCTGTTATCCGCCAGTCCGGGGCTCTCGAAAAGCAAATGATCTACGGTTTCCTCCACTTCCCTGCAGTGTCTGCAAAGGGTCTCGACATTGGGCCTCAACCTCCCAAAGTACGCGCCAATAGGACAGTGCCCAGTTCGGAACTGGGCAATTAGCGCCTGCTCGACACGCCTAAGCTTCCACCACGGGTCAGTTTTGGACGGACCACTCTATCACCAGGTATCACCATATCACCAGGCACCACTCTATCACCACGGACCACTCTATCACCAGGCATCACCATATCACCAGGCACCACTCTATCACCACGGACCACTATATCACCAGGCACCACTCTATCACCACGAAACACTCTATCACCAGGCACCACTCTATCACCACGGACCACTCTATCACCAGAGACACATCTATCACCACGGACCACTCTATCACCACGGACCACTCTATCATCAGGAACCACTCTATCATCACGTACCACTCTATCAACAGGGACCACTCTAACATCAGGGACCACTCTATCACCATGGAACACTCTATCACAACGGACCACTCTATCACCAGGGACCACTCTATCACCAAGGACCACTCTATTACCAGGGACCACTCTATCACCAGGGACCACTCCATCAGCGACAATGACTGAAACACATGACAGTTTTTTTTCATATTCGCCTCCGCGGATCAGCGACATTTGCTCGCTAACGCATTCATCGCTTGTCGACCGCTGCATAATAAACAAACATATAAAGGCCGTTAACTATTAATGCCCTTTTAAGGCTTAGATTATCCCTTCGTTGCATAACTAATAATGTTAATTTACATATTGACTACAGCCAGATGAGCAATCGCCACGTGGACGCATGTATGAGACTGTATTCGCTGGGGTTTGAACCCGTTACCCAAAGTACGCACATCGTATTCGCAAACAATTCGCCAACCGAGCTTCCTTTATGAAAGCGCCGTCTTAAAATATATTTAATCTGTTACATATAAAATAATATATTCTGTATTACTTAATTATTCGTTCAAACGTTCATCAAACTCATTATAATTGTAAATTTCAACCGCGCAGTTAATATGCAGGCGGATAAAATTACACTAGTTGCAAGTACCCGGCTTTGCCCGGGTTTAAAATAAGGTTTTCTGTTTACTTTCTGTTTTCTCCCTACCCCCTCTCTACCTTCCTCTCTCTCTCCCTCCCTCCCTCCCCCTCTCTCCCTTTACCTCCCTCCCTTTCTCCCTCCCTCCCTCTCTCAAATCTCTCTCCGTCCCTCTCCCATCTCCCTCTCTCCCCTCTCCCCTCCTTCTCTCCCCCGTCCATCCTCCTCCCTCCTCCTTCCCTCTCTCTCCCCCTCCCTGCCCCCTCTTTCTCTTTATCTCTTCCTCCCATTTCTCCCATCCTCTCCCTCTCTCCTTCCCTCCCCTCTCTCTCCCTCCCTAACCCCTCTCTCCCTCCTTTCTCCCACCCTCCCCTTTCCACCTCTCTCTCTCCCTCCCCCTCTCTCCCCTTCCTCCCTCCCTCATTCCCTCTCTCTCCCTCCCTGCCCCCCTCACTTTTCATCTCTCCCTCCCTCTCTCCCTCCCTCCCCTCTCTCTCCCTCCCTACCCCCTCTCTCCCTCCCTTTCTCTCTCCCTCTCCCACTGCTCCCTCTCCCCCTACCTCCCTCTCCCATCTCCCTCTCTCCCTCTCCTTTTCTCCCCCCCTGTCCACCTCCCTCCCTCCTCTCTCCCCCTCCCGCCCTCCCTCCTACCTTCCTTTCCTCTCTCTCCCCTGCCCCCCTCTCTCTCTCTTTATCTCTCTCTTTATCTCTCTCTCCCTCCTCTCTCTCTCTCTCTCTATATATATATATATATATATATATACTTATTATTATGGTTTCACACTTCTTCTAAAATCCTTCTTCATTCCTTTACCTTCCTTAAACTGTACACATCAGAGAGCATGAAAAAACATCAACAATTCTTTGCATCACAAAGGCACAATACAGCACCAGCGCGCAAGTTCTATTCGATCATAGGGAAATGACGTCACAGAGGAATTTTATTTATGGCGCTGTCGAGATTACTTTAATATAGTAAAATACTAAAATAAAAAAAAATTAATTACAATTAAACTACCCATCGATATGAAACGAAACCTGTCCTATAACTTTCCCCGTGTAATTATGTGTATGTGTAACAAATTTCACGTTATTTGTTTGTCTGGATCTTGAGTTATAAGGGAACAGACAGACAGACAGACAACAAATGCGTCTTATAAGTATAGAGATATGCTACGTTAATGAATGTTATTCAACGTAATACAATACAATATATGTCGTGCAACACACGAATCCTATGTCACATGACCTAATTCGATTGGTTAATCAATTCACGTGGGGGCCGGTGTCGCACCAATCATCATTCGACAAAGAACGAGTTAAAAATAGAGACAAAAAAGAAACGAAACAAACGCATTCTTTCATGCCATATCATTCTAATTAACTCTCTTACAAATTAATCTTTCACATGTACTCCTCTCGTTCTCTCTATCTTGTTTATTTCCTCCCTCGTCTACACAGTATTCTCTACCCAATTTCATTAAGTAAACATGTCTAACTTAATTGTTCATCCACAGCCCCCTTACAGAAGGTGCACATAAAAAAAAAACATCCGGCAGATAGAAAGGCCAATAGATAGATCGATAGATACAGAAATAGATGTACAAATAGAAGCACATGGAGAAAACATGGATAGATTTATTGTGACATAGACCGATATAAAGATATAAGGATTGAAGGATAGACACTTATAAATGATGACCAAATAGACAGATCAATGATGGCTAAATAGACAGATACAATTGCGGACTGCTTTATAAATAGACAGATAAATTGGTAAAAAATATAAAAAAACAGATAGATAAATTATTTAATTAATTTAAGATAGATAGATAGATAGATTAATTAATTAATTTAAGATAGATAGATAGATAAATTAATTAAATTCAGATAGATAGATTAATTAATTAATTAATTTAAGATAGATAGATAAATTAATTAATTAATTTAAGATAGATAGATAAATTAATTAATTTAAGATAGAGAAATAGATAGATGAATAGATAGATAGATTAGATAGATAGATAGAGAGATAGATAGATAGATAGATAGATAGATAGATAGATAGATAGATAGATAGATAGATAGATAGATAGATAGATAGATAGATAGATAGATAGATAGATAGATAGATAGATAGATAGATAGATAGATAGATTAAATTACTCTGCGGGTAAAAAAAACAAGCCTATATTTCAACATAGATTTGCAGAAAACGTCTGAAAAAATGGCATATATGGATTTATAGTTTGCAGCCTCCGTTCAGTTTATGGGGGGAGGGGATGGAATGAGAGAGCCCGTGGTTAGTCCTAATAATATCCCCCAAGCACAGCAACCGTATCGAACCCAATCATCTATTGATCAGCGCAACCTCATTTGTGGGCTCATTGTTGCCTAGAGCAAAAACACGTTTGTTTGATTGTTTGTTCCCCTCTTGCGCTTCTCCGCTCATGTTGAGTTTCTGGCCAAAGATACACAAAAAAGGGTGATAACTGAAATGTTGATAAGCCTGTGAGGTAGGTGATTTATTACCTGTAGCACGCATGCGCAGTGACCGACACTACGCTGCGCTAATCGCTGACGTAACACCACAGTGCTTTGCTCGACGTGAACAGATTTGTTTTGGAATAGGTTCTGGGTGATTGAATAATAGGGCTATTTGCTCAAAACACCAAATAGCGGATGGCCAAAGTCCAAACACAAAATGACCCATGGACTAATTTCAAACACAAAATGACCCATGGGCTAAATTCTAACACAAAACAGCCTTGAGCTAAGTAAATATAAAAGTGACCTATGGGGGAAGAGATTATGAGTTTTTTATCCGCTGACCCATTCAACCACTAATCTGGCAGTTTTATTTTTGGAATACATTTCTTTCACCTCACCAGAGCGGGAGACTGCGATGTCTTAAGGGCCCTATAAAGACACACTTAAGTGACTGGACATTTGTGCACCTGCATTAATTCATAGCAACAGATCAATCGAGTTAAGGACCACAATATTCAATAGATGGAAAAATATAAATTTAGACAAAATGATATATTTATAGCCCTTCCAATGGATTTATTCGGATTCCACTGGAATTTCTTTTTTTTTTAATTATTCAATTAAATTTCTCATTTAATAACATGAAGTTTTTTTCGGAACAATAATAGTATTTTACCCACAAAATATTAATCTGTTGTGTATTATATTGTCTTTCCTTAAATGTAGTGTTGTTAGCTGAACCAAGACAAGCGCTAAACTATGTCTGTTAAAGGGGCAGCAACTGCTGTTGTTGTTTTACAATAATCAACAGAATTCTCTGCCCTTTGGCAACCGTTTATTCCGCCCTTACCCACCTCTCTCTCCCCCCCCTCTCTCTCTCTCTCTCTCTATAAATTTATTTGTCTCCGTCTAGTCCAGCAGCGCGTTCCGCGCCAAGATCAATTTTCACAGCAGCAGTCAAACTATCATAAAGAGTTACCTACCTCTAGCGTGAGTGGTCCCTAGTCCAGAAAAAAACTAGTTGCGTGCTGGTGACAGACTGACCGGAAGATAGCCCTAAGTGACCAACTCAACAATCATATTGTGTTGTTGTTGTTCCCCCCCCCCGCCCCCACCTTTCTATTTGTTAGCCATAAAGAAGTTCAGGAGAAAAAAAAAAGAAGAGAAGATGAGGGTGTTGAAGTGGAAACTGTTCCACTCGGTGCTAAGTAGTTGGCAGGTAATTCTTTTAAGTACATGTCACCGGGGCACTTGCCGCCAACTTAGTTCAATATTTAGGGAGACAGACATTTAAATATAGTTTATTGACCCTTGTTCTCCCCTCCATCCCCACCCCTACCGCCATCTGTATTTATTTTTTTTACAAAAGCATGTTGTAAAACAATGATAAATCGAGCTATCCCTCAATCGATTAAATTAAATGTTTGAATTGATTTAGCGTAAGCAGCTAACTTGCAAAAGGAAGAGATGTAAATCTTTGGCGATACTATATCGGATCTGCCTTAAAGCTACTTCTCAGTCTATAAAGCGATAAATTTACTGCCCATTTGAGGGCCAGATTTCTGAGGTGCGTGGTCTTTTTAAAATTACAGATCTGGTTAAAATGTTTAAACGTAAGTACCCTATAATCCTAGATTGGCGTGAGTAGTGCAGATTGGCGTGAGTAGAGTACATTGGCGTGAGTAGAGTAGATTGGCGTGAGTAGTGTAGATTGGCGTGAGTAGAGTAGATTGGCGTGAGTAGTGTAGATTGGCGTGAGTAGAGTACATTGGCGTGAGTAGAGTAGATTGGCGTGAGTAGAGTAGATTGGCGTGAGTAGAGTACATTGGCGTGAGTAGAGTAGATTGGCGTGAGTAGTGTAGATTGGCGTGAGTAGTGTAGATTGGCATGATTAGAATAGATTGGCGTGAGTAGTGTAGATTGGAGTTAGAAGAGTAGATTGGCGTGAGTAGTGTAGATTGGCGTGAGTAGAGTAAATGGGCATTAGTAGAGTAGATTGGCCAGTAGACTGGCATGAGTAGAGTAGCGTGTAGAGCCCCAAACCCCTCATTAGAGGGTTCTCATTCTGGATGTAATCGATCCTGTTTGATTAAGGATAGACCACACTGTCCAGCGACCCCACAAAAAAAATATCCAATCGTGTTTTTCGTTTTTAATCTATTTATAGACTTCTAGCTTTCGCTAGGCAACACAAACCCACCATGTAACAATCAATGAATATTTTAAAAAATACCTTTTTTTTTTTTTTACAAATGTGTAGAATTCTTGGTTCAATACGCGTACACCGTTCAAAATAATTGTAAATTAATTGAACAATAATAATGTGTGAATTACTGAAAATGACATTTACAATAAAAAAAAAAACAATTAACAGAAATCTGATTTCAAAGTACAACCGTTGCAGAGCTGCAGACGCCATGCTGTTCCAAGGTTTCTCAAATTACATACTGTCTCACATTACAAAGTGCCAGACAGATAGTCCAAAACATAACAAAGGGACGCAATCCAAATTGAAGGTATTGTAGAGGGGCAGTGGGTTATGACAAGGGCTGTCAAGATAAAGAATAGAGTTATAGTTCCTGCAGTCACCATGTTTGTGAACTAAATTATGCATGGCAAGGAAACACGATCTTAACACAATAGCGGCTCACTCACACACACACACACACACACACACACATACAAACACACACGCGCGCGCATTCACGCACATACAAGTGCACGCGACGTTGCTGCAATGTAAACTAAATAATGTACACGGGAAGAAAATGAAAAGAAACTTAAAAAAAATATGTATCCAGAAAATTTCTCGCACGAATAGGTAGATATGATTATAGACTTTGTGCACAAGGTGATAAGATTATAGAAATTGTACGTATAGTGATATGATTATAGAAATTGTGCACAAGGTGATATGATTATAGAAATTGTACGTATAGTGATATGATTATAGAAATTGTGCACAAGGTGATATGATTATAGAAATTGTACGTAAAGTGATATGATTATAGAAATTGTGCACAAGGTGATATGATTATAGAAATTGTGCACAAGGTGATACGATTATAGAAATTGTGCACAAGGTGATATGATTATAGAAATTGTGCACAAGGTGATATGATTATAGAAATTGTGAACATAGCTATATTAGATGAATATATGCTGTAAATCACATGAAATAAATTGATACAATGGTCGATTTAACTTATTAATTGAAACGTAGTTAAATAATACAGACAGAGTAGCCAGGAGACAGATAACAAGAGAAGATAGATACATACATAGATAACTAATATATAGATATATATTAGTTTGAAGGATTATAGAATGACAGACAAAAAAATATAGATAGATAGATAGATAGATAGATAGATAGATAGATAGATAGATAGATAGATAGATAGATAGATAGATAGATAGATAGATAGATAGATAGATAGATAGATAGATAGATAGATAGAGACAAAATGATGAAGATAAATAAAGATATAGATAGAGTGATAAATAGATTCGATTCGATGTATAGATAGTGTCTTCAAAATATATTTACAAAGTTACAATTAAATTAAACAATAAAACAAACATTAAAACTCATGTTATACATCGTCAGTGATTTCAGTCATGTAAAATTTACCACTTACCCAGATGACTTACCAGCGCGTGTCAATAGAACGAATATCGAAGCCAATTACAAATTTAAAAAAAAAAAACTGCCAAAGGGAAGCAATTTTTATTTAGTTACTTCAAACAGAAAGTGTTATATATTTACTTGCCCCTGGCAAAAAAAAAACACGCAAAATTCTTCTTTAAATAATTCTCGCCCGTCGTTGTGTTGGATCTTGTATCAACTTTTGTTTCACAGATCTTAAAGAAAAAAGGGAAATACGTTCTGTTCTTTTTTTTTGCTTTAATTGATATCAATATCGCGGGGGAAATCTCGAGGAGGAAATATGAGCAGCAGAGAAACTCAATTCTAAAACACCAACAGTTTATAACTAAGAACTCTTTCAATTAATACGTGATGAGAAATGAAAAATGATATGATGGGGGGAGGGGGGGTTATTCTTCGAACAAGAGATTGGATGATCCATTTATTGTGTATCCAGTAATAGCAAATGTACTGATGTCGTTGAATTTAAAAGGAACAATGATATATCCGTTGCATTGTTTGATATGGGTTTACACAAAAAAGGTTTAATTTATCTAGTATATTGAACAACATAAAGGTGGTACCAATTAGACATTTTTTTTCCCATTTCAGTGAATTAAGACAATATATATATACAGTCGATTCCGCTTAATTGGGACACATAGAGACCGAGGCTTTTTGTCCCAATTAAGCGGCTGTCCCAATTAAACATACACATTTACTATTGGCCTCTTGGTTTGGTTTCCTTGAGATTTGTCCCAATTAAGCGGAATCCACTATATATATATATATACATATATATATACATATATATATATATATATATATATATATATATATATATATATTAGAGCTGCTGTTCGATTAAAAAAATTGATCGAAATTAACGCATGATTAAAATTTTTAATCGCAAATTAACGCACATTTTAATCGACGCAATATGATACAATTGTTTGTATTCAAACTAATATGTCATTATATCAAAGCATAACATTGGCATAATAAACAAGTCATTTTAATTTACGAAAGAGGTATAATAAATTATAACATATTTATTAAGCATTAGCATATATGTCTATTGAATTAGCTAGTGAGACCAGTTTATGGACATTTATCAATCACGTGAATGATGCAAATTATTTTCTTTTTATTTGACAACAATGCCTAACCTTTTTTTTCGTACCGCAGTTTCCGGACTAATGACGTATGTCAACCCCTCTTCCCTCCCTCCCTGTCATATTTTGCTTCACATCGCCCACACGTACGTCTGTTTACCCTACCCTCCACTTCCCATCCAAAAAAAAAATACACACGTCATTTATATCTCAAATGTAACTTTTCTTTCATAAAAAAAATACCATAGCCAGAAAGTTGTCGCTCACTTATTATTAACGCGTTTTTTTCTTTATTCCAACCCCCCACTCTTTCCCCACCAAGTCACATTTTTAACACACTCTCTCTCCACTTAAAGATGTACCAAAAACAAGTTGACACCGGTTCCATTGTTTCAAACTAGGAGCACGCGTCATAAAAGACAATCCTCTTGTTTTAAGGTCATATAGCTGCTATGATTTTACGTAGACGTGACGTTTACCCCACCAATACTACTACGGTCGTCGAATTGAAGGGCAAATTTACTTTTAGTCTTCTTTTGAAGTTTTAGTTTTGTGCCGCGATGTTACTCTTTTATTCTTTCATTCATTTACTTTCTTACTATCAACTATTATTTCAATGTTTTAGTGAACAACAGAAAAGAAAATTTTATTTTTTTATCGGTCTGTCAGTTATATTAATAAAAAAAAATCTTGTAAAATGAGACTCTTTAATGTTACCGTATGGCAATTTTCAAACGTTCAAAGCTAAAATTTTGAAAGGTCGGCTTTCATTTTTCATCTTCTGCTGTTCTTTCTTTCGTGTGTCAACATTAAAGATTCTTTCTTTCTTTTCATTTTGGTTATAGCAAGGGAACAGGAGGTTCACTTATCGAAGGGCTATATAACAAAACATCTTCATTTTATATTACAATTGAGGCTTTTGTCGACGTACCTAGGGGTGAGGGTGTGTGTAAATTGTGACAGGGTGGGGGGGTGGTAGATCTACTTAATAAGTGAACGCAACTTGTAGCGTGAAAATCCGTTATTTATCGATTTGGTGAACTTTCAGCATTTTGGTCAAATTAACGCATTTAGGTATTGCGTTAAAAATTTTAATCGCAATTTTCTTTTGACGCGTTAATCGCAAATTAACGCAGTTTAATCAGCAGCCCTATATTTATATATATATATATATATATATATATATATATATATATATATATAGTCTTAAAAATGTAGGATACATTTTTC
>JAGDYQ010000004.1:2566132-2571132 GCA_021962125.1 Bulinus truncatus
TTCACAAATGGGCGGGAGAGGAAAGGGGGGGGCGTGTCAAATCGAGAAGTAAGGATTTAAGTCTATCACGAAGAACAAAGACAACACATTAAACATTCAACACTTAAGACTCTGTCATTCTCTCCCTTGACAGTGGATTGTTGTAATAAATATCTAATTACACCAGACAAACCATTTCTGATCCTTGACTTAACTAGAGATTTGGGTGAAAAAATGTTATCACTTTTTTTTTATTCCCACCCCAGATTTAAATATCGTTTATTGTATTTGAAGGAACATTTTTAATTATTTTGTTTAGCTTTACTGGAGATTGCCCTTCGTTTTGTTTAAAAAAAAGTCAGATACAGAGCGGGGCGAATGGTCGTGCGCTAAAGCGATCGTTGCCCTGAAGGTCCCTGGTTCAAACCTAGTAATTCTACACATCATGGTACCCAGCACTCGCAATGTTCCCTCTAAGCTGAGCGCGTGAGCGGTCGCTCACACGAATTCAGAGCGTCGCTCATACTACACGTACGATCGCTCACTCCGACGGACGACATCGCTTAAATCGCTCACAAATTTTGGCCTCAAACAAAATGTCGCTAAGAGACAAAATTTTTTGCTCACTTCATACCACACCTTAGAGGCCAGCAGTGTAAAACAATGTTAATATCTATGTGTGACTCCAAGCAATAGAAAACAACATTATTTACTGTTGCATTAGTACGTCTTAAGGTAGAGTGTTTAATTCTTTTAACATAGCCATGCAATATCTATCTCTCTTTTACTTTCTCTCCTTCTTGTCATGTCAAAGAGCTGAAATCAGAAATTCAATTATCTCTTTCCTAATTATCCCAAATGGAAAAGTTATCGCTGTCATATAGACATATATTACATGCCGGATGGGAGTATTAAATAGAACGAATCATATTGAATGCCTAGAGTCACGTGACTGGAATGTCATTAGGGGGGGGGGTCACGAGGCTCAAGACTGACCCTTTCGGGCAGTGATATGTTCTGTGTAAAGTCACGTGTTTGAGCCCCCACGGAGCATTTTTTTTTTTAGCCCTGCGTATGGGATGGTTGAATCGTCGTGGAACCGTTCTAAAGGAGATGAAGATCACGAGACAGCAGAGAGCCGTAAGTCTGATGCTATGAGGGTCCAGCTAGACGGTTTTATCTGGAAGTCTCTGCTTAGGACTTCCCCCCCCCAATCATGTTTGCAAGTATGTACATAGGGCCCCCAAAACATATCTGGAGTCTCTACTTATACCCAGGCACACCAAGAGGGGTGTCAGGGGGTCATTGCCAAGGGGCCCGCACCTGTAAGGGGGCCCGGCCGCCCCGACCATGTCAATTTTTTCATGCCTCATTGTTTATTAAGGGGCCCGAAATGATGTCCTGCCCTGGGGCCCTTGTTGGCTCTCAGCGCCCCTGCTTATACCCTCCAACAGATTGGCACGCGAAGGGCTCTCAAATATATATGGTAGTCTCTTTCCTACGGCCCTCTAAACATATCTGGAAGTATCTGCCTACCCCCCCCCCGCCTTGCCCCCCCCCCGAACATATCAGGTAGTCTCTGCTTTAGCCCACGCCCCCCCCAAACATATCTATGTCTATGCCTAGGGCCCTAAATTAAATAAGAACCAAGGGTATATTATCTTTTGTTTTGATGAGGGTCACCGAACAATGACGTCATGAATGACGCAACGACGCCGTAGAATGTAAACATACATAAACACTCTCTCTCTCTCTCTCTCACTCTCTCTCTCTCTCTCTCTCTCTCTCTCTCACTCTCTCTCTCTCTCTCTCTCTCTCTCTCTCGCTCTCTCTCTCTCTCTCCCTCTCTGTTCTCTCTCTCTCTCTCTCTGTCTCTGTATCTCATTCTCTCACTTTCTCTCTCTCTCTCTCTGGCTTATTTGGAGCTCTATATTCTTGTTAATGCAAGATCACCACAGGATTATCACTTGGTCCAATCTGTCCTTTACACTGACATTATATAAAATACGGTCAGGATGCACGGCATATGGCACAAATAAAAAAATATCCCCCACCCTCCTCCAACACACACACACACTTTCCTTACATATTTTATGATTTCCAAGAATAAAGTTGAAACTAGGTCGCTATAAAAAAATTATAGAAAAAGACACAAACAACAACAAAGTATGTCATTAAATATGTGTGGTTGAAATGGTAAGAAGAGACAGATACAAAGATGAGGCAGTACCACGCAAACGGTATGTGTGTGTGTGTATGTTAGTGTGTGTGTGCGTTTGTGTATTATTGGGGCTGAGAGAATGTGGAAGGAGCGTAGAGAGAGAGAGAGAGAGAGAGAGAGAGAGAGAGAGAGAGATAGACATGCCCCCCCCCCCCCAGAGAAAACATACGTTGTCAACTGGGAGAGATAAATTGGTCTGATAATTGTGAGGTAGATGACGCCACTAGCCAGTTGATGTGTGAACACGTGATCTTTTGATTGATGGGGGGAGATCTCATTGGCCAATCTCCTCCCACCTCTCAGCTGTCCACCACCACCACAACCTTTTCCCATCCCTCCCCATGTCTATAGTCTTATCTTGCCCCCCCTCCCCCCCTCCCACCCTCAAGTACACCCACCCACATACATCAAAGAATCGGATGCGATTTTCTGATAATTCGAATTCAATTAATAAAGTAAGCATCAAAAGACGAAGTAAGCATCAAAACGGGAAGTAAGCATCAAAAGACGAAGTAAGCATCAAATCAAGAAGTAAGCATCAAAAGACGAAGTAAGCATCAAATCAAGAAGTAAGCATAAACACAAAACTAGCACATATAAAACAAAACATTTGGCGTTTGACCCCCTGCGGTGACCCCATTGTGAACGCCCAGTCCCCTCTACCAGCATCAGAACACCCCCCCCCCCCCAACTTTATTCAAGACACACCATTTCTCGATTTAAAAAAAAAAAAAATTCTTTTCAGAATTCCCACTTTTATATTTTTTTTATATATTTTTTTATATATTAAAGCGAAATTGGAAAAAAAAACAATATGACACAATTTCTAAAAAATAAAAGGATATACTAATCTCAAATAACGCGAGTTTCTTTCGAACGATTTATAGAATGATCACAGCCTATGAGTGTATAATAAGAATCCCTGAAACGATGAGATGCTTAACTCTTAGAACCAAATGAACCACTAATGGGATTTGTGTGTCTGTGTGTGTGTGTGTGTGGTGCCCTTCTATTAAACTCGCCATAGTCTATAGCGCAATGACCATGGAGGCACCACGGAAGATCGAACTTTTCTGGACCCTCGGATCGTCAGTCGCGTGATTTAATTTACCGCTCGACCATTTTTTTCCCTTTTCAAAGGTTTAGTGCTTTGAATTTATATTAACGTAATCAGTAAAGTGAGAGAGTATATATGCTTTGAAATATTACAACGATTTATTGCAATAACAATTACAGCAGACGCCTCCTCTAGAGATATAACAAAATGGTCCCGAGGGAAAGGGCGGGGGTGCTGTGGGGGGTGGGGCAGGGGGGGTGTTTACATCATCCACGGAAATGAGTTTAAATGATAACAAGACATCGGGTTTTTTTTTCGATGTTATGCAAAACACATCAAATTTGCATAATGTATCTGGAGTCCCCCCCCCCCCCCCGCGAGATTTAGCGTGACGCCGCTCTTGTTTGCACAGCGAATTGCCGCTCCCCTTGCACGTCACGCCCGGAAATCAAAGATTACTGCTTCCCGCGTGCTCACGCATCCCCCGCTTGGTTGATGGGGTGTAGATTATAAAAAAAAATTCATTGGGAATTCCCACTAATTATATGACGGATCGTTCTTTCATTGCCTTTAAAAAAAAGAAAAAGAAATGGACAAACAGACAGTCATACAAACAGACAGTCATACAAACAGATAGTCATACAAACAGACAGTCATACGAACATATATTTTTATAAGCAAACGAATTTTTTTTTTATATTCGATTAACGAGAATAATGAATTGTATTGTTTGCTCCTCGACTGGGAATCTTGCTAGTCATGAAAATAAGAAAAGTCACTCTTGAAAAACAAACGAGATAAAATATAATTTCCACAAACCTTTCTTCAACAAAATCAAGGAAGCATAGCATATTACGAGATAATATGTGCAGTCGTGTGTGTGTGAGGTTTCGTTAAGGATGAGATAAAATCTCTTATATAGCCTATAAATCACGAATGGGGGCAGATTTTTTTTTTGCGGTGCCCTTCTTTCATCCACACGATAGCCGATGGTGCAGAGGACATGAAGTCAACACGGGAGACATAGCGTTGACTTAAGCCATGACCTGAAATATCCGTTTGTCTTCACCGAAGATCGAACCAGTGACCCTCAGGTCGACAAACGAGCTGTTTACCGCACGTTCATCCGTAAGATGACCAGCTAGTGTAAGATGACCAGCTAGTGTAAGTTGACCAGCTAGCGTAAGATTACCAGCTAGTGTACGATGACCAGCTGGTGTAAGATGACCAGCTAACTTAAAATTTGAAATGAAAACAAAGAAGGTTGCCATGTCCCAAGAAATACACGTCCCTTTTGTTTTTTTTTACGAATTATGTTCGACGACATTCCGGACGCCTAGCAACCTAAAGTTTATTCGCTGCTCTCCACAGGTGGTAAGCTTATCGTCAAGGGGATACAGTGATAGGTTATGCAGGGGGTCCTCAAAGATATACAATTTTCGTTGAAAGCAGCAAACAGTTTAAAGAAGGTCGCGAATTTTGCTGCGTGACTCATCACCAAAACTTGTGCACACGTATCGCATTAGAAATGTAAGGACATTCCATTAAGAAGAAAAAAAAAACAACACAATAAATTTATTCGCGAACTTACGTCTGATAAATACTTTCACAATTTTCCGGGGGTACAGAGAACCACTGACGAATATAAAATGGTAATACTGGTGGTGTATAAAAATAAAAATGAAAATGAAATTCTTTTAACCACAGCAATCACATGCCCGCGTAGAGGACCTAAAAATGTTA